>JAZGLO010000939.1:0-67406 GCA_036873155.1 Biomphalaria sudanica | reverse complement strand
TGTATTTTTCATGTATTGTATCGGGGTAATGTTTGCGCTGTCATTGACTAATTACTATTACTTATGATCTAGATTGTATGTTCCTTGCGATATATGTTTTTGGTACATTTTAAACCAATTAAGAATTATTGAGAACAATTTGTATAGCCCATGAGAGTCTTGTAAATAAAGTCTGATATATTATAATATAACTTAGTGTTTCTTAGTAGTATCTAAATTGTTTAAACTAGATTGCTATAAAGATAACTACAGCCAACATTCATCTCACAGAAATGTAACCTTGTAGAACGGGAAATCTATGACAGTTCAAAGTGTGTATACATTTTTGGACGCACCCTGCATTTATTTTTTCTTCTTCTTCTAAAAAGAAACATAAACATGACCTCATGAATACCACCAAGCTATATTTATCACGGGCTTTCTATTTCAATTTTAATTGATTAGATTTTTATTCGAGAAGGCACTTGAATTTAGAGCCACTAATTATAATGCACAAAATTTATATTCTTACTATTAAAACGTGGTAGTCATATATATACATAGATATATATTTGTTCTATATATATGTCTATTGTAGTATTGCAAATGTAGATAACTGTGTTATTACATGGCTATACCAAACCTATTCAGAGTAAACTCTTCTTGATTTTCAACTTCACTAATTCAAACAACCGTAGTGATCATTTATACTATAAGAAATATTTATCTTTAATTTATGATCCTTTATAAAAGACTAACTGTTAATCGATTAATTAGATGTTAATTAGATTTGAAAAAAAAAATATTCTTTAGCAGACAGTTTAGCTATTCAATGTGTAGTTTTGTTTTTATCACAATCGCAGCTGCCGCCTTATAGGTCTCCTTTAGCCGCCCACCAATAGAAAAACTATTACAAATCTAAAATGTTGAAATATTTTATTTACATCTCGTATCTTGAAAGGCACAAATAGTGTTTATTGTATTTATTGTAAGAAGAATAAAAATTTAAAGATTCTAAAAACAAGCTAATACAAACCAAAAAAAAAAAAAAAAAAAGACAAAAATTATTTTATACAACTCTCATAGCGATACCTGTGATATATCTTGAAGAAAATATTTATTTGTAATAGGTACGTACCGCCATACGAATAAAAGGTAAAACAAGTCGAAACAAAGACCTACGTTGTACGGCTTATGATGATCAACAGTTTAATTTTTTTTTGGTTGTTTTTAAAAGAAAAAGGATGATCAACAAAATATCGTGAAAGTATTATATAGTGTATGATCCAGATTATAGTTTTGATCTATCAGACATTTATGTATCCAAGAGATTAACGTAAACTTGGTCTTAGGTGAAATGATTATTTATATAGGACTGGCTGACATACATGTTGAAATGTCAGAGCGAAAAAAAAGGTGTAATGTATCAATTTGTATGCATCAGTCATGTAATTAAATTTGTAATACATCTAGACTAACAATAATAAATATGTGAAATATTTTCACTAATTGCTTTCGGCTTTCTCAATGCGCTATGATCCTGTCACTTGTGGGGACCAGTTAGGAAGGTGGAGAAAGTAGAGTGTATCATGGGAACGTTGCATGATGTTTTTTATTTCAAATTGCATTTTATAAATTAAAACAAAAAAATTATCCAGCCTCCTCAATCCAATACACTAGTGTTTCCCAAACTTTTGACCTATGTCTGTCGTGCCCACCAAGAGCTGCTTCTTGTTGGATGTTTCTCTTTTTTGCACCATAGTGGTTAGGGTTTTTAGTTTCTAAGGGCGCGCTATATTGGTGTCATTGCTCTGCTTGTTTTGCCTTGAGATGGAGTTCTCTCTGATGTGGTTTTCTTCCCCAGTGTTGGGTAGGTTAATTGAATATACGTTATTTTTCGCGGCGTAGTTTTGAAAACGTTATTAATATAATATTGTCATGGCTCAGGAATGCGTGTTTTCCTTGTAATGGAACGCAGGTATGGGACTCTTTTGGAGTGAAGTCAGATGGTATGGTTTGGTTCTTGCATTCATGGCATGGTGAATAGCTGTGTGTGGGCTTAGCGAGCACAGATCAAATTGTGGAACCGAGCTTAAGGTGTACCATAATTCATTAGCAAAATACGTCTAGCTTGCATTTGCTTTGTAAATACTATTTATGTTAATTCATCATTCATGTCATAATATTCATACATTCATTAAATTGTTGAAC
This sequence comes from Biomphalaria sudanica, assembly GCA_036873155.1. Taxonomy (NCBI): domain Eukaryota; kingdom Metazoa; phylum Mollusca; class Gastropoda; family Planorbidae; genus Biomphalaria; species Biomphalaria sudanica. Next base: position 65,216 of record JAZGLO010000939.1, on the reverse strand, counting down.
GTACACTCTTTTTTTTAAAACTCATATAAGTTAACTTATCGTTATTATTATTTTATTGTTCATGTTGAACAAGTATTGTTCAGTTTAATGACATGTATTCGATGCTTAGTTAGCCATAGTTCTAAATGCCGTTACTCTTTGCTTTGGTCGATCAAACTAGATGTTTCAGATGATATTTAAATTGTTGCAGGGTAAAAATCGTTCTTGTTTCTAATGTTGAATGGTTCAGAAGACTAGCTTAATATCTGACCTGAACTGCTCATATCATTTTTTCTTCTACAGGAGTGTTTTGAGTACAGTATCTTGTTAGGGCCTCTTAATAAAGAATGCAGTTTTAAAGGATATGATCGGCATTCTCTAGCGACGCTCCACCAGAGTAAATTTAACCTGTTCCTTTTTCCTCTTCCGTGAACAATTATTGTTGCATTTTTTTCCCTTTTATGAGAATGGAAAAATTATTCTGGCGTGATAGCTTACAATACGCAACGTCTTTCAAACATTTTAGGTGAGAGCTTGTCCGATTTCGAATTATTCTACTCAGAATTAGTTAAAATTACTATAAAATGCGTTATATAGCAAAGATTTTTTCCAGAATCCCTGATCTAGTGAATCAGAAACAAGTTTAACCTCGTATTAACTTTGGCGTGTTTACAAATGTTTCTGAAGCAAGTAAGCAGCGTTTCTTAAAATTTTACTGGGAACCCATACCAAAAAATATAATATGTGCGTTAAAGCTGGTTATAACTTGAACAATGTAGAAAATTAATATACAATTTTTAAGCATTCATGGATATCCCTGACTGAGCAAATCTTTGTGGTAGTAAACGTTACAGAACAAAGTATGGCATTTCAAAAACATAGGTTTAGTAGACTTAAAGAAAAGCGTTTTATAAAGTCCATGGACAATCACTTAATAATGGAGAAAGAGAATGTGATATCTCTTTGATCTCTTTAACAGAGTACGACATCTTTAAGGTCACTCCACCTATGTTGGATATCAAAAGAAAATAAAAAGTTAACCACATAAACAGATAACCTGTATATCATCTGCCTTAAAGACCACTAGGTCTGAAAGATGACCTTTGTTTTATTTTTTATTACAAAAATATATAATGCAGAACAAATCCTAAATCTCAGGATATTTGGCAAGAATTTCATTCAAAACCAACCTTATCTTTTTTCCATATTTAAATTGATTTTTTTTAAAAAGTTTTTCACAGGGCTCTCTACGTAAAGATACAAAAATACAATATAAATTGAAACAAAAAATAAATTGCGAATCTTTACAGACAGGGTACTAGTGCGCAGTGGAGTCACTAGGATAAGTGTCATCCCATGCAGTTCGGGTAAAAATTCTACCGCCCCCACCCAACAAAATGTCTGAATAAAAGTATTGTAAGTTTGTTCTTTATGTTGAATTATAAAAAAGAGAGCAAATCACTTTCCTTCGTTCATTGTATACCGGCTAGTTAACATATAGCTAATGTAGCGGCGTGCGGCAAGCGCTATTTTTTGCATTCTGAGCTTCGAAATGCAGAGATGAATTTTCTGCTATTCTTTTAATAAAAGTCTGTATTTTATAAATGGAGCTGAGCGGCTAGTTGTAAAACAAAAAAGTGTACGAAATGTTTTATTTGGAAAAGAAAAGTTTAGCATTTACTTGCATTTTTAACTTTAGAAATGTATTCATTGGCGTCAACAACGCAGTATTTTTTATATAAAAAAACGTGCAAGTTAATTAAAAATTAAACTTAGACGAGTTGGATAAGTCAATACTGAGTGTGAAAGACATTTGGGTGGTAGAGCATGCGTATTTGTAACGGGCTTGGTTTTAGTAAGCTCACCATGACGTCTTATAATTTGTCTGTTCATTTTAAGCAACAAAAAAAGTAAATTAAACGAATGATAGTCTACGTTTCTAATGAGAAATTAGTTCTATAGTAAGAATATAGTAGACTTTAAAATCGCGTTGGTGAGAGCGCAAACACATGTCTTCTTTTAATTATCATTTTAATATTGAACTTAATGTTATTGCCTGAAAAGATATCGCACCTTCCCTAATGACGCCACTGCTAGTGCGATGTAATTCTACAACAAAATTCAAAGACAGCTTTAAACCGAAAGTTGGAGTGAGACAACGCCGCTCTCACCGTATTGTCCGTCCGCTGAGCTAAAGCAATCGACCTATCAAACTACGCAGACTTTTTGTTTCATACTAGGCTGCTCAAAAAGTGGGAAGTGTGTATCCAGACTTCTGTTTCCCTCCACTCCACCATGTTTTATTACATTTACTACCCTAAGTCAAACCACATTTGCTACTCATAAGCTTGACCCATCTGGCCTATGATTCTAATTTTTTGTTCATGTTTGTCAATCTTGATACTTTCACAACTTAAGTCAATAACCAATTAAGAGTTGTTTGGAAATTTTTTTTTTTTAACTTTTATCGAGATTTAAACCCAATCCCGCTTGGTTCAAAACCAAAGCCCTTTACCACTAGACCACCACACCCACTTACAGAAAAGTAAAGAACAAAATGAACTGACCTGAAACTGAAAAAAGAACTAAAGACGCCCACACAAGTCAAGAACTAAATGAACTGTGCTGAAGCTGACCAGAAAGCTAAACACGCCCACAAAAGTCAAGAAATAAATGAACTGACCTAAAGCTAACCAAAAAACTAAAGACGGCTACAAATGTCAAGAACTAAATGAACTGACCTGAAGCTGACCAAAAAACTAAAGACGCCTACAAATGTCAAGAACTAAATGAACTGACCTGAAACTGACTAGAAAACTAAAGACGCCCACACAAGTCAAGAACTAAATGAACTGACCTGAAGCTGACCAGAAAGCTAAAGACGCCCACAAAAGTCAAGAAATAAATGAACTGACCTGAAGCTGACCAGAAAACTAAAGACCTCCACAAAAGTCAAGAACTAAATGAACTGACCTGAAGCTGACCAGAAAACTAAAGACGCCCACACAAGTCAAGAACTAAATGAACTGACCTGAAGCTGACCAGAAAACTAAAGACGCCCACAAAAGTCAAGAAATAGATGAACTGACCTGAAGCTGACCAGAAAACTAAAGACGCCCACAAAAGTCAAGAAATAAATGAACTGACCTGAAGCTGACCAGAAAACTAAAGACGCCCACAAAAGTCAAGAACTAAATGAACTGACCTGAAGCTGACCAAAAAACTAAAGACGCCTACAAATGTCAAGAACTAAATGAACTGACCTGAAACTGACTAGAAAACTAAAGACGCCCACACAAGTCAAGAACTAAATGAACTGACCTGAAGCTGACCAGAAAGCTAAAGACGCCCACAAAAGTCAAGAAATAAATGAACTGACCTGAAGCTGACCAGAAAACTAAAGACCTCCACAAAAGTCAAGAACTAAATGAACTGACCTGAAGCTGACCAGAAAACTAAAGACGCCCACAAAAGTCAAGAACTAAATGAACTGACCTGAAGCTGACCAGAAAACTAAAGACGCCCACAAAAGTCAAGAAATAAATGAACTGACCTGAAGCTGACCAGAAAACTAAAGACGCCCACAAAAGTCAAGAAATAAATGAACTGACCTGAAGCTGACCAGAAAACTAAAGACGCCCACAAAAGTCAAGAACTAAATGAACTGACCTGAAGCTGACCAGAAAACTAAAGACGCCCACAAAAGTCAAGAACTAAATGAACTGACCTGAAGCTGACCAGAAAGCTAAACACGCCCACAAAAGTCAAGAACTAAATGAACTGACCTGAAGCTGACCAAAAAACTAAAGACGCCTACAAATGTCAAGAACTAAATGAACTGACCTGAAGCTGACCAAAAAACTAAAGACGCCTACAAATGTCAAAAACTAAATGAACTGACCTGAAGCTGACTAGAAAACTAAAGACGCCCACAAAAGTCAAGAACTAAATAAACTGACCTGAAGCTGACCAGAAAACTAAAGACGCCCACAAAAGTCAAGAAATAAATGAACTGACCTGAAGCTGACCAGAAAACTAAAGACGCCCACAAAAGTCAAGAACTAAATGAACTGACCTGAAGCTGACCAGAAAACTAAAGACCTCCACAAAAGTCAAGAACTAAATGAACTGACCTGAAGCTGACCAGAAAACTAAAGACGCCCACAAAAGTCAAGAACTAAATGAACTGACCTGAAGCTGACCAGAAAACTAAAGACGCAAACAAAAGTCAAGAACTAAATGAACTGACCTGAAGCTGACCAGAAAACTAAAGACGCCTACAAATGTCAAGAACTAAATGAACTGACCTGAAACTGACTAGAAAACTAAAGACGCCCACACAAGTCAAGAACTAAATGAACTGACCTGAAGCTGACCAGAAAGCTAAAGACGCCCACAAAAGTCAAGAAATAAATGAACTGACCTGAAGCTGACCAGAAAACTAAAGACCTCCACAAAAGTCAAGAACTAAATGAACTGACCTGAAGCTGACCAGAAAACTAAAGACGCCCACAAAAGTCAAGAACTAAATGAACTGACCTGAAGCTGACCAGAAAACTAAAGACGCCCACAAAAGTCAAGAAATAAATGAACTGACCTGAAGCTGACCAGAAAACTAAAGACGCCCACAAAAGTCAAGAAATAAATGAACTGACCTGAAGCTGACCAGAAAACTAAAGACGCCCACAAAAGTCAAGAACTAAATGAACTGACCTGAAGCTGACCAGAAAGCTAAACACGCCCACAAAAGTCAAGAACTAAATGAACTGACCTGAAGCTGACCAAAAAACTAAAGACGCCTACAAATGTCAAGAACTAAATGAACTGACCTGAAGCTGACCAAAAAACTAAAGACGCCTACAAATGTCAAAAACTAAATGAACTGACCTGAAGCTGACTAGAAAACTAAAGACGCCCACAAAAGTCAAGAACTAAATAAACTGACCTGAAGCTGACCAGAAAACTAAAGACGCCCACAAAAGTCAAGAAATAAATGAACTGACCTGAAGATGACCAGAAAACTAAAGACGCCCACAAAAGTCAAGAACTAAATGAACTGACCTGAAGCTGACCAGAAAACTAAAGACCTCCACAAAAGTCAAGAACTAAATGAACTGACCTGAAGCTGACCAGAAAACTAAAGACGCCCACAAAAGTCAAGAACTAAATGAACTGACCTGAAGCTGACCAGAAAACTAAAGACGCAAACAAAAGTCAAGAACTAAATGAACTGACCTGAAGCTGACCAGAAAGCTAAGACGCCCACAAAAGTCAAGAACTAAATGAACTGACCTGAAGCTGACCAGAAAGCTAAAGACGTCCACAGAACCAGACATAGAAAGAAGGCCATTGTGGTACCAGTGACAACAAAGGAGACAAAACTGGTTTATATAGCTTGAAAACAAGTGATAAGCTCATGTCTCAGACTGTAGGAAACTTTCATATCAGTTTAAGTTACAACGACATCTCTTAGTCAACATAACGTCCTGGTAGTTAATTGGACAAGCGTGACCAGAGAGAAATCCTTGACCAGTGGGACTTGAAAAATTATCTAGAAATGTTATAGTCTGAAACGTTATTAGTTGAGATAATGAGAAATAGTGAGACGAAATAATGAGGGACAAGGTCGTTAACACTGAAACTTTATAGGCCAATCAAGTGAAATGATTTCAAAGTCGGTGACAGGATGGTGACATAAGGAGAACATGCAAGTTTGCAAAAAGAAATAAAACCTCAGCTGGTAATAAAAAATAAAACTGGGCGTACATGTCTATAGTTTAATATATTTAAGAGTTAGAATGAAAGTTCATATCCAGGGGCGATCTGGCTATATGGGCATTCGGGCTAATGCCGCTGGGCCGGTATCCTAATGGGCCGGTAGGATCACAGTAAGCATCTTCTTTTTTTAAATCACGTCTGTATTTTATAAGATAAGGGCCGCATGGATGCCACTATTAAATTGTTAAATGTTTTATAGTAGGCCTATTCCTTTTTCAGTGGAAAGGGTCTTTTATAGAGAAGGCCTACTAATTTAATCTGACATATTTTCCGAAATAATGAAATAGTTTACATATGCAGAGCTTCACCTTTTTAGGGCCTATATACTTTGCGATTAAAAAAGCAACATAAAGTTATTATTCCATGTGGAGAATCACCAGAGAATACAGACCACGTCCTCCAAAACTGCTCTCTATACCAAGAGGCTCGTATAAGACATTGGCCCCAAATCACCCCAATAGAAAAGAAACTATATGGAGAGCTCCCTGATCTGGAAACCACTGCGCATTTCATCTCATGTATTGGTCTACTCATCTGAACACTCCAACATAATCAATGAGAACGAAGAAGAAGAAGAAATTCCTTATAAGGGCATAGTGTTCACTGTAAGCATGTGTACAGCTATCGATATATTATCAAATGTACGTCTACAGAATGGAAGACCACCGCATCCCTAAACGCGAAGGAAAGCGCTCACAAGGTAACAATGAAAGCGCTTCAGGGACACCCTCAAAGCTTCTCTGAAGGCGTTCAGCATAGACCCAGGCACCTGGGAGACAATGGCACATGACAGAGCATCATGGCGTCGCGCTGTGAAAACTTGGCGCACAGGTTGCTGAGGAAAAAAGAAAAACGCTGGCAGAAGAAAAACGCCAAATAAGAAAAGCAAGACAAACGACACTAGCTCCATCTGGAATAACCTGCCCAGTGTGCGGCCAAACATTCCGGGCTCAAATAGATCTCACCAGCCACATGAGTAGGCATAAAATCCCAGTGCAAAGCCCTCAGCCCCCTGGATGACAAAGTGGTCATCATCGAACCACGATGGACGAACTATAAACAATTCTGCTAGTGAGAAACTTGTGACTGGAGAGTATTGTAAAGTTAAATATTGTTTATTACAATTTAGAGCAGTGACCCGTAAAGGGGACTAATTCTGCTTATACCACCACTTTTGCAGAGTGCAAGTTCTTTCCCTTGTTCAAGATACATACCTAAGTATTTTTTTATTCATTCTTGTGTTGTCAGGTAAAATAAATAGTTGTGCAAAATTTCAGCTTGGTCTGAGATTTGTTGCCGGAGCAGAAATAGCGTGTACACATTTTTACCAAACATACATGCATAGTTAGTTCATTTAAGCTTTGTAAAAATTGTTTTGTTATTTTGTATCACAGGACACGTAACATTAACATTAGCAATAGACAGAAAGGTTTTAGGATTTTTCTCTTCAAAGATTTGTAAATTTCTTGTACGCTTTTAAATGTTAAGCTTAATTAAAACAATAATAATACACAAAATAAGTTTGTACTCGTCTTCAGTACAGATTTAGTACTCTTAAAAATGGATTGAAGCGGATGATACCAATTCTAATATTTAAAAGGGCCAGTAAAACTAACACTGTCTACACAGATGGCACTATTAAGATGACTGTACGGTAATACGATTTCCTATCAAAACGAATTTTGTCAAACCTAATGAAGGAAAGTGCAGATGTTGAGACGATACATAAAGCTTTTGTGTTTATAGAATAAAGACTCATATAGAACAGCGGTTCTCAACCTTTTAAGCACGGCGACCCCATTTACAATTCCCCCCCCACCTCACACACACACATGCAGCAATAGAAGAAAAGACAATAACAATCCATATTTTTGATGGTCTTAGACGATCCCTGGCGAATCGTCATCGACACCTAAGGGGGTCGCGACCCACAGGTTGAGAGCCCCTGATATAGAACCACGCCAACGACGAACGTAGTGATTTGTAAACATTTTATCTCACTACGTTATACCCCCCCCCCAGGACACGTTGCACATTGTGTTGATGTTTACATGCAGTCGGTGCCGGCCACAGCACTTTAGTTGGTAACGAGCAAGCCTATCTTTAAGATAGTTCCACTTATCTTTTTTATTTCGTGTTGCCAAGTTATCTAATTTTGTAAGAAGACTAAATCGTTTTTTAGTTTCTCTTTATTACAAGTAAAATGTTATTAAGTTTGAATGTATGGATGAGATTTATACTTATTATGTTAAATGAATATATGGAGATGATGTGGCTGAGGGGTAAGACAAGTGGAACCAGAAGTCCCGTGTTCGAATCCTGGTGAAGTTTCTAAGTGGACCACTTTGGGGACCGATTTTGAGTTCGTGTTTCCACACAAAATGTTTTTGTAACCTTGTTTAATTTTCATCTAGATCTGTTTACAAATTTAATTGCATGACTGATCGAAACTAATTTTGATACAACTACGCTTAATATAGGCTTTTTTTTTTACATTCTTTTATTATATCTTATTGTTTAGCAAGTGAATTTACTTACCAATGTTGGGGAAATGGAATATACAATGAATTATATATATCCAATAACTTATTCAACATCATTGTATCCCCCTTGTCACTACATAACTGACATTCAAATACCACTTCAATCTTTGTTTCTTAGCTATTGCGTAATGGTGATTACTATTGTCACTAATAGATAAATAGAATTCTATTTACTGCTTACCGATGTTTGTAAATAGTTCGTCTTCTCACATTCATTCTAAAATTTAGCGGGGGAAAAAATGGAATCTATAATAATAAATAGACCTAACAAAACTAGATATGATAATACGTAGGTATTATTTTAGTCCTTGATATCGGACTAAAGGGAAAGTTATGTATAACTCATGTCATGCGGCAAGCTCACGAATCAACCGCCTGTACTTTCCATATACTTTCCCTAACGAAAAAAAAAACTTGATTCAAAATTTCTCCCTTAACCGAGATTCGAACCCATGACTATCAGTTTTAAGCCATAAAATCTTTGCCACTCAACCAAAGCAGATACTATCGGTTATCATTAAACTAGAGATTAATTTATTGCATTATTTGCCAGTTTTACCAATCCTCTAAACCATATATGGGCAACCTTTTTCTATAGAGGGCCGCATTTAAAAAAAATGTTTTAATTAGGGGCCGCATATATATATTTATGCATTGTAATAATAATAATAATATTTAATTTATAGTATATTACAACTTGGATAAAATACGATTTTTTATACACTCCTATTTGAGGGACAACAAGAGCTAGCAATTTCTGAAACTAATTTTACGAATATTTTTTTTTTAATTTCGTTTTGTCTTTTTTTGTTACATTACAATATTACACCACAAACGTACATTTGTGAATATTTAACTGTTTACACCCTTGCATGATTTTCCGGACCTGTGGAACTAGCTTACTAGTTCTTATCCTTGTGACTGTTGTGAAATAACAGTCAGCCAGCATCGACCTGTTCTTACACTTGTTTATTTTCAAACAATACACAATGCTTATTCACAGTGAATGTGGATCTAAATAGTGTTAACATTTAGCAGCAGAGTTTTTTAAAGTGTGGAAATACAGCTTTGGCACCCATAAAACTCACACGTAAGAACAGACTGCAATAGAACTCCATGCCATTATTTGCTTCGAAGTATGTCTTCTCGAGCTAAATGGTGAGCTGTGAGTATTGAAAACTGGTTCCAAGTTCTTAAAATTTGCTGTCAAATTCACAATCAAGGAATCACATATTCTGTTGTAGTATCTAACATTGGAATGTTTAGTTTCCAAATTATCAAGTAGGGTCCTACTTCTTGAAACTGCCTTGTGGTAAGACCCCTATCTCTGATAAATTTTATCACTGAGATAATTGAGTCAATAATAAGTTTGATAGTCAATGCAGTCAACGCAAAGTTTTCCTATTTAGAGTTTATGGTAGGGATATTGTTCTTTCATTTATTTAAAACTATTTTTTTTCTCTCTGTCAAAGCACGGGCTCCATCCGTTGTTACACTTACCATCTTGTTCCAACTCAACACTTTCAAACCAGTTCTTCATAAGTATTGCCAATAAGAATAGTCTTCGTTGACTTTCAATTTTTTAGAATGACATATAGAGACATTGTTTCTTAGCCTCTTAGTCATACATTATAAGAATCAGATTTTCAAAAATATAAATGAAGAAATATTTAAAATTATGTTATTTTTAATACTTTTGCATTTTTTATGTATATAATTTGTGGGTACATGTGATTTCTGTAGGTGTTCCTGTGAGCCGCATGTGGCCCGCGGGCCGTAATTTGCCCACCCATGCTCTAGACCACTCTAGAGCCGATTCATATATTATATACGTTTTGATTGTATCCATGTTTAACCATCAAAGTTAAAAACTGTGGTATACGACATGTATTGGTACCATGTGTACATTTGCACAAGGTTTCAGTTCTACAGGTTAACGCCAGCACAGGTCAACGTCTGAAGAAGAAATATGTAACAATTGTGATACGAATAACATTACCATGCAGCCGAATCCTTTATATCTCGCCATAGCCAGAGTCTCACCAATGGCTAAACTCACTAGCCAAAGTCCTACCTATTGCCAAACTCACTGGCCAAAGTCTTACCAATGGCCAAAATCACTAATCAGAATCTTACATATGACCAAACTCACTAGCCAAAGTCTTACCAGTGGCCGAAGTCACTAACCAAATCTTGCTAATTAACAAACTCACTAGCTAAGGTATTACCAAAGGCCAAACACACTAACCAAAATCTTACCAATGACGAAACTCACTAGCCAATGTCCTACCTATTGCCAAACTCACTGGCCAAAGTCTTACCAATGGCTAAAATCACTAATCAGAATCTTACAAATGACCAAATTCACTAGCCAAAGTCTTACCAGTGGCCGAAGTCACTAAGCAAATCTTGCTAATTGACAAACTTACTAGCTAATCTATTACCAACGGCCAAACACACTAACCAAAATCTTACCAATGACGAAACTCACTAGTTAAAGTCTTACTAGTGGCCGAAGTCACTAGCCTAAGTCTTACAAATGGCCTAACTCACTAGTCAAAGTCTTAACAACGGCCAAACTCGCTAGCCAAAGAGAAACGGTACAACTGGGTAGCCTAACGCCTATAAAGAAAGGTTTATGAGGTCTATACTATGAGGCGAACGGCTACATGTTATAGTTTTATAACCCCTGTAATATTTGGTGACTAGTAATCACTCAACCATTCCGTGCTATCGCACGAGATTTTATTTTTTGGTCGGAAGCTGACCACGAGGTGGACAAGGCAGTTGATTATAGACTCTTGTATAGAGCGGAGTGTTATGGATTATTGACTAGTAGTGTAATGTACAAGTAGAGTGTCATTGAATTGATTTGTATTCAGGACTAATTTTCTTGGATGTATGTTGTAATGGCTGAAGTCGCCAATATCGTTTTTGAATTATTTTACATGTAATAAAAACCATGTCTGCTACAAGTGAGTCTATTAATTATTATAAATATTGTGGTCAGAGAATTCAATTTGTTGGTGTTCTCACGCACTAGCAAATCTAGTGCGCGAGTGAAAATATTTAAATAACAATACAAAGGATTATTATATCATATGCAAGATCTACATAACACGACATTCGCGTTATCACGCCTATAACAAAACCAGGCTGTGACACTAATCACTGAAAAAAAGGACACGAGTCCAGTTTAAAGTAGCGTATGTGTTTCGTGTGCGAATATTGTTCATATTTTAATCTATATAGATATTGTATAGTAGTTACGCTGAAGTTGTCAATTATACTAAAACTGAAAACGAAACGAATCTGTGATTTGAAACGAAAATGCCCCGGTACACTCAATAGTTTTTAACTTTGTTGACACGAAAAAAAAACAACACAACAATTTAGATAACTCTGTCTGTACTTTAACCAATTCTAATAAATTGAGCTAACTCCCTTTGGCTATATTTAGCAAAATCCTAATTATGATTTTGCTAAAGGGCGTGACAATTAGTTTCGATCAGTCATTGACCACTGAGATAAAAAAAAATTTGAGCAATTAAAAACATTTTTACCAATTATTTAGTTTAGTCTTTATCCATTCATCACTAGTCGCCATCTTGGGCAGAACTACTTGTTCACAACAAAAGACGCAACAATGACTAAGGGCTATAACTTCCATATATTAAGTATTACCATCCTTCCTTTTCTCTCGACGAAACATGTTCACTTCAAACATTCCAAGAGAAACAAATGGCAGAAACATCATTCTTTCAACACGAACAGAGGTACATTAAAGACAAAAACCTATTCCTCAATTGGGGGTGTGAACAAAGAACATGTATTATACACTAAATCAGGGGTGGGCAAAAAAAAATGCAAATATATTAAAAATAAATAAGTGTAAATATCTAGAGACATTATTGAGACTTTTGAATCTTATCAGTTATAAGTATTATTATAAAAGAACGAGTATTCATTCTCTGGCGAAGCCAGGGTCGAGTTTCGTTAGAGGGGAAGAACATTCATCGTAGTCCCGTAGTTTCTAGCGAGGAACTTTCTGGTAATGTGGAAGATCTGCAGCAGTACCGACCTCTGACAGGCAACAATAATGTTCCTAGATATACCAAGGGCCTTAAAGGTGTATGTGAGGTCAGTTGTTATTATCCCCTTGGTTGATATAACAATGGGGGTATATTGTTGTTTTAGATAATTTCCATAAACGCTTAATCTCCAAGCCTAAGTTCCCATATTTTCTTTTTTTTTTCCAGCTTTTTTTTTAATTTTAAGATAGTGGTACGACAATGTCAATAATTACAGCGGCTTTTTTTTATCGACGAGATTATTATGTTTATTAATGGGCGGTAATAAAAGAAATTTGGCACAAAGATCAACTGCTATGGATTGACATACTGTTAACATTATTTGTCAATGGGTTATATTGCTGTTAATAAATTAAATGTGTCAGTCTCAATTCACATTATGAGCGACATTTCTCAACTTGAAGTTACGAAAGAAAATGGTGAGTATGTATTGAGGTGGGCGTTGCTCTCTGTTGTATGTCACGATTAGTAGTCTCTTCGAGAATGAAGGGCAGACAATAAAGTTTGTACATCGAGTTTTATCATAAATTCAATTAGGGATCATTGAGTCCACCCACCTGACTTTAGTCGAAGAAAGTAAAGGCGGTTGGTCATTGTGATGGTACATTACACCCGTGTTAACCGTGGGCCACAGAAACAGAAGACCTTTACTTCATCAGCTCCATAGATCTCAGGTCTGAAAGGTGAAATTTAGCTCACTTCAAAAATCATATTAAATATTTTTATTTACACATGATAGTCCTAATTCTATTTCTAACTACTTCAGGGTAAAACAAAATGTACAGATTGAGTGAACTTACAACTTAATGACGTGTTCTTGGTTTAAAAATAGGTCTGCTCAATGTGTAGAATATAAAACGAAAAACTAAGCTTTGACTCAGATAATTTGTTTACCAACATAAAATCGCTATAGCGAGCAGCTCATACGAGAAAGTTTCCTGTAGTGTTACAAGTGTTATTATATGTAATACATTATTTTTTTGTGAACGGTGCAACATTTAGGTCGGACCTAAATAATTACATCCTATCACAATCGACAAAACATAATGAGTCCAATTAATGATAGGAATAGATATAGTTTACTATGCTATGCAAACTGCACACAGTAAGTTCCAGCTGTTTCATAGCCAGACGCTTTAGTGATAACGTCCAATAAACAGCTTCCATTACAATTTTTGTGATCGAGGTTTATAGTACCCCATATTGACCTTGCAAACTATAGGGCAGATGATGCAAAGACCATCTGTTTCTGTGGCTCACGTATAACGAGGGTATTATGTGGCCGGTACAAAGACAAATCAATCAATCCACGTCCGATCCCTGTCGGAGCCGTTTGATCCCTTGGAATATTCAAGATGTGATTTTATTTTGATTGTCAAAAGTAATAATATTTCAAAGATTCCTATGCCGTTATTTCTTTTTTTCTGTTTTGCATGTTTCGGATGTTCCTTCAATGTTAAAGATAATTAATTTTCTATTTGAATCTGGAAGTCCATTAAATAATGTAAATCACACAACACGTTGTACAGCTCCTTAGTAGTGAAGAAAACTGGCTGTACTTAAAAGGCATTCACTATTTATTGGTTTTGTAGGTTTGTTCAAATATATTTAAACCTTTTTACAAAAGTATAAAAAAAAATATTGCTTTTAATTAGCTATTTGAAGCTACTAGCCAACGACTGAATAACAAAATAAGTCTCTTGTTATTTAGCGAGATTACTCACGTACGGAAAGAGAATAATAGATTTAGAATTTATTTCCCTTCTAATAAATGAAAAATAAGTTTTTTTTTAATGGACTCGTACAACTTAAAACATCCTAGAGAAATAAAGATGTATTACGATGAATAATAAACAAAACAAAGCAAAACAAAAAACTTTCCATCAAAAAATAAATATAAATCATTACAACTAAGCCTCTCAGTTAAGTTAGAAACATCAAAATATTTAATTAAAAATAAATAGTAAAATACAACGATACAACAAATGGAGCAATACTTTTTTTTTCTTTTGGGTGTAGGTCAAGACTTAAAATTTATCAAAACATAAGTTTTATTCTCTTTCTTTTATTTTCATCTCACTAAAAGAAACACTGATATAATATCCAGTTAGAGGAGACCAGTTTAGTCCAACGCCATAAGATGTATTACCCCATTTCCCGTTCAGATTGGAAGAATGACAATTATTGTACCACCAGGCACCTGAATAGTGTTGTGCACAGTTCCTAATATCCTTGTCACTATCTTTATCAAAAGTACTAAAGTACATGTTGTTTTTATATGATAAACCATCACCAGCATTCCCTGAATATTTTCCTATCTCTAGTTTATATTTCTCTGTCTCACTCAATACTTTAAAGTTTTCGTACTGCGCAAAGTATAGCTTGTTGTTAAATTCTAAATCTATTCTCAAATCATATTGTCCAGTAGAAGTTAATTTAAAAATATTTTCATTTCCCAGATAAAATTCCCCAATGTTGTAATCTCCAAAGCCATCACGATACTCCTGCCAGCCTCTATAGAAATCTACGTTTCCGTTGATTCTTCTCTGAAAGATGGTCCATCCACCGCCGTCTGTCCTTGTATCACACATGACCTTTAACCCGGAAGATAACATAACAATGGCACGGGCTTGAGGACTGCTAACGTTACGACATGTCGTGGGTGGCACATGTAAAAACTGATATAATTTATTGACTGTTACAAAAGAAAGAGAAATGCAATTTCATTTAATGACATAAATAATAGATTAAATAAGAAATAATAAAGTACACGAGGAATACACAGTCTTTTGCAAATAAACCAAACGGAGGTAACTCTCGTAACGTAATACGTAATCCAATAACACCGGCAAAAGGTCTCATAATTAAAAGAAGATAGTCGACGCTGATACTGAATGTCTATCAAGTTTAATACTAATGAGGTGAACAGTCGATTATAAGCAAAATCTCTACTTTCATACAATGCTACATCTCTACGTAGTTCTGGAAGTGTCTGTTTACGTCAACTGATCTTTCGTTTGTTATCTAAAACCTATTCTTTTTATAACTAGCCACGTCATTGTTACTAAGTCAAAACTTTCCATATTTCTAAAACAAATCATTCCTAATTGTGCCATAATAACAATTCCCTCTCCAACTAAAACAAATACCTGTCAATTGTTTACCTCTCGTCTTAGTCTTTCATTGTTCAAGGGCCAAAAGATATGGGAAAACAAAGAGAGACAACGTGTGTCTTGTTTCTGGATTCCAACTTCATATTCTCCTCCAGTGTCCACAATCAAATTCTTCTGTACACATTTATCTTTCACCGCAAGTGTCATGAAGCTGTAAGGTTTAATGTTATGCCCTCGGGTGACAGTACACAAGAGTCTTTCGCGTTGACCTAACTCTTCACTGATGTATGATCATATTCACATAAAAATATGCGAGATATTACTTACTGGAACTATCTTTCCGTGGTTTGAATACATCATTACCTTATTTAGCTCTTTCTAGTCATATGACAAATAATTGAATAAATAACCAACTAAACCAACTAACTACAGCGCCAAACAACACACTATAAAATTAACTACAACTACAGTTACATTTACAGCTTCCTCTGTCTAAACCTAACTCAAGACAGCATATTCCCAGTTCTGACATGCGCACTAGACCAGCCGATTTATAAAGATTAAAATCATTAAATCAAGGTCTATTTATAACGTATGTAAATGACACCTTCGTAAAGCGTTATGGTTGACTGGCTATCTGCACGACCCATGCATTTGTTCTCTCAAAATGGATTTAACATTTCTTTTTACACCTCTATGGAACTCATACTACCTTCTACCTATGCATGACTTGTGATTACCACGACAGCAGTCATCTCCTCTATCATAATTATCGGATATTGTCCTGCACCTCCTCTCCAAAATCTTCTGTTCAGACTGTTCTGTCCTACTCAAAAAATCTCTATCGACATGCCCATATTTATGATAATTAAAACAAATTATGTGTTTCCCAAGCTTGTTTAGTCTCATGTTGCTATACATACTTTTCCCACTTCTAACCTGCTTGTCAGTAGGGGTTCTGAAGCCCTCTAATTTTCTTGTAGAATATCGTTAGATAACCCACGGCATGGCTACACCTTCACAGTATTCCATATACAACGGAGATCTAAGAAATACTTTGCACGCTTGGAACCTCTTAACTTCGCCGTCTCCAACCTAACTGATTTGGAAATGTGGAGGTAACACTCAAAGTAGTCCAATAACACCGGCGAAAGGCTTAACAATAAATAGAAGTTAGTCGACGCTGATACTGAATGTTGAACAAGTCTAATTAATAACAATACTCCATATCTCTACGTATGCATGTATGAACAATGCAAGAAAGCAGGGTTTCTGTCCAAAGCAAGAGAAGATTTTAGCCTCTCAAGCCCTCACTCAAATGAAGTTTGATGATGGTGATCTCTACGTTGTCCTAGAAGTTGGAAGTAGTCTGTTGACGTCGACTGATATATATATATATATATATATATATATATATATATATATATATATATATATATATATATATATATATATATATATATATATATATATATATTGTAATAACTTAAGAGAGACAACTCATAGACATATATAAACACATTGACGTTTATTTACACGGAGACATGACAAACACAAAGGGGCATCTGACTTGAGCACAGCATCTCCATATTGGCTAGACTTGGGCGGAAATCGTTTGTTTCTTAAAGTCAACATCCTATTCTAGTCTGGTTACAAGACGTGCGCACGTCTGCACTAGCCTGGATAGCAGTGTGCATGACAGTCATAAATATATATATATTCCAATAGACATTTGTTTCTGTCTTTTTGATTCAATATTACTTTTTTTTTCTCAACTACTTTCGTTGCTCCCACGCCCCACTTGAAACATTTAGAATTGTATTATCTATTGCATCGAATTGTCACATGTTATAATACTGACCCTTCCAACCAGATATATATTAGAGCGGTCAATTCGATTAGCGGTATTCCCCCTCTGACTTTTCACGCTTCCCCTTAGGACCTAGTCTTACATACATTCATCGACGTTTGGAAATATTGCAAAGTGTATTTGATGCTTGTCAGCAAGATCCTTGTTTATTATTGCATCTTGCACATTGAACACTCACTTATATTTTGGCCGAAATCTTCCGCCACCCACCTTCCTATTCTAACTTTCCAATCTATCTGGGATCTATTTTACATAAATAAAGAAATACAGAAAAGCAATATATAAAAAAAAGGAATAGTTATGGTTGTACTATATATTTAAAAATATATGACTTATAAAGACTATCAAAGACTATCAATGTGTTTATTTAAATAGTAATTGTCGTACCTTTGTGAATCTGGTCTTGTACTTCTTTTAATTCTGTTGATAAAATAGCGAACATTGTGGTAAGATTCTCTTGAAAGATTCTCATGTTGTGTCTATTTGTATCAACATTTTCTCGAATGCTTAACATACTTTGTTGTTTAGTGTCCAGATCTTCTTTAATCCTTAAAATGTCTTGTTTATTAGTGTCCGCTTCTCTCATAATACTTAAAATGTTTTGATTAGTATTATCCAAATCTGTCTCAATTCTTAAAATATTTTCTTTGTAAGTGTTCATATCTTTTTTGATGCTTGTAATATTTTGTATGTTAGTGTAAAAGTCCTCATTAATGCTCCTCATATTTGCTTGCGTAGTATCCAAATCTTTCTTAATGCTAACAATATCTTGTTTGGTACAATTCATATTATTTTTAAGACTTAAGATATCTTGTTTGGTAGAATTCATATTATCTTTTAGACTTATAATGTCTTGTTTGGTAGAATTCATATCCTCTTTAAGACACGTAATATATTGATGCTTGGTATCCAAATTTTCGTAAATTCGAATAATATTTTCTTGTTTATCATTCAAATCCTGTTTGACGTTTATAATATTGTGTATGTTAATATCCAAATCTTCTTTAATGGTCTTTAATTTCTGTTTATTGTCTCTTAGACTTTCTTTGTCTATTTCAGCCTGTCTTAGTAATGTGTATGTTACTTTAGCCAAATCATCAAGTGTTGAACTTTGTACTATTATTGTTACAATGTCATTGAGCTGATCAAATCTTCCATCTGAACTGTTAATATGTGCTTCACAAAAATATTTTCCAGAGTCTGAATGTTTCAAATTGTTCCACGTGACTTGAAGATAGGAATCTTTTGATTCGTTGTCAAAGATTTCACCTTCAACATTTTTTAAATTACTTTTTTGGATGGTTGTAATGGCAGGTTGTTGTTTATTTATATATGCAATGACACCATTAGCCTCTGGAAAAATGGAAATGAATTTGAATCTATATCATTAAGGTAAACACACAAATAGAGTCTGTCTGAGATATTTATCTCTCTATCTCTCTATCTATCTCTCTCTATCTATTTATTAATCTATGTATCTATGTATCTATGTATCTATGTATCTATCTATCTATTTATTAATCTATGTATCTATGTATGTATGTATCTATCTATCTGTCTATCTATCTATCTAATTCTCTATACATCTACAACTTTAAATACAACACGTAAATCCTTATTTCTATTAACTATCTAGTAAAAAAAAGGTGTAAGTAAAAACAATTTCTAGCGGTCCCTGAAAGAGAAAATGACGATATTTGTTTTTTGTGAAATGTCTGTTTGTCTGTCCATCTGTCCGTGAGTCCCATTTAGATCTCGTAAACAAGAAAAGATTGTGAAAATCTGACATCATAATATTTTAGAACATTCAAAGTTCTTATGCAACGGCTTCTTATTTCTTTTCTGAAAGCGAAAAATCGAACTTTTGTAAGCGTTTTTTTTTTTATATAAAAAATAGTCCACTTTTACAACTATTCACTTTTAATATTAACAAACACGGGTGGCTCTTTGGAAGGGGAGATGGCTATATACCATTTTGTTTTTCATATGTATGTAGAACGTTTTAGAATTTTTGTCAATTTTTCTTATTACATTTGTTTTGCTAAGTTATGTAAGTTCTGTCATACCAAAAAGTTTTCTTTTTGAAAGAGAAACAAATCCATTTAGTGTTGGACATAATTGAAAACAAAAAGTAGTAAGTTTTCCAAATGATCACGTGACCTGCAGAGCTCGTCACTCACCTCTATACCCACTGAAATATTTTTTTTTACGGAAAAGTTTTTTCTTGAGGATTTGAAAAAGAGATTGACCCTTTACAAAACAATTAGATCAATTAGAAATTCATTATAAGTCATCAGTTAGGTTAGGTTCACATCTAGCTTTACATTCACTTTCACCTATCCTTTGGTCTGCTGGACCGCTGGGGCACCATACACGATTTATTAATCTTCTTTCTCTATACTTTCACAGAAACTGTCTTTATAACCTTGTACGTACTTCTTAAAATCTATAGTTTAATTTGTATTAAATAAGTTAAGTCCTCAGAAAATTACATAAACTGTTGAAAATGTAAAACTACCATGAAGTATATATAACGATTGAAGTGCAGACGTTTCCTTTTCATCTTGATTTAAAGTCTGTGGAAAAAAACAAATCATTCCTAAAAGTGTTTTTGCTTTTAAACACCTAAAGAAAAAAAAAAACTATGCATTTGACTAAAAATGACAGGATGTGTAAAAAAATGTATACACTTTGAACTGTCATAGACAATTTATTTCCCGTTCTACAATGATAAATGACATGAAAGCGTAATGTCCGATTGGAATAATAAATGTGATTAATGTGAGTAATGTTCAAACTAGTGGCCTTCAGAATCAATACATTGCAGAGTACGAGTCAACACTGATTCCGTACATCCTACCAAAGTGTCCACTGAGATTTATGCACCCACCGCCTGAATCTCTTTCCACAGTGTGTCCAGGTTACGTGGTTTACATTTGTACACCTCATCTTTACCTGTGCCCCATAAGAAGAAATCCAGAGGCGTGAGGTCTATGACAGTTCAAAGTGTGTATACATTTTTGGACGCACCCTGTCGTGGTTGATAATTTATGATTATTGCATTTAGCATGTTAGAACATCGCAAAGTTAAATGAAATAGAGAAAACAAAGGAGAAGATTAAGTGATAAAACATAGATGAACACTCTGAAAGAAACGTCGCTTGGAGGTATGCGTTATCACTTAAATCTGTGGATCGATGCAGTGTCAGATATTGCTTCTTACTTTTTTAGAATATAAATTTTACTTTCTATTGAATGAAAAAAGTATTCTTTTGAATCTGTCTTGTAAAATAATAATAATCTTCTGTAGTGAACATTCCCGGAGGCTGGTTTTAATATAGAATATTCATAATTTCAGAAATGAGTTTAGTTTTTAACACTCAATATAGAACAAAATGGTATACCTTATATAAACATGTTATAGTCAAAGGCTCAATTAGTTCTGTAATAATTTCTGAACTTCCATAAAAATGAAGTCTTGATCCTGGAAATAAAGTATTTACTAGTTTACTTTCTAATTCCTTCTGAATGTTTTAATCTCAACATTACCATATGCATATACACAGTTTAAAAATAAAAAAAAAATAGCTTCACTAATAGACATGTCTCTCTTCTGAAATGTTTGTGGAAAAAAGAATAATAACATGATTATCTAACAATAAAAGATACTACATATTTTTAAGAGTAACTCTACATTTAAATCTTTATAGTTTAAATATTTATGCCAACCTACTTTGATTGACTCCAGAGTTCTCATCTTTCTTTGAAGTGCATTGAAAGTTCTCATTTGTCTTATAACGTCGTATCTCTTCAATTAAAGCGGTCAAGTTTGTTTCATATTCTACTGCCTTCTTAGCAAACAAAGAAATATTCCTCCCTTCTGCAGTGTCTCCAGTAACATTACATCTATAGACTTTAGCATCAAATTGAGATGGATTATGTAAAGTTAAGGTTATATGTCTATTTCCGTAACTGATTTGTGAAACTGTGACATTTGTTTGTTGCTTAAGAATCAGTGTCGAAGTGTTTAATACAAAGAGGTCTTCAAAATTTCTAATAGTTTCATTAAAACGTGAAAGAGTTAGAGATTTGATAACTGCAATATGTTGAACTTGGTTGTTGGTTATAGAACAGTTGATCACAAGTTGTCTTGTTATCTCTGGAGATATAACGCTGGGCTGGACATCAATGACAAGTTCTGAAAAAATAGTAAAATTTAATTTATCAATCTGAAAACTCACTAGCTTAAATAGTTTAATTAATAAAAGAATAATTAAACATTCAAAAGCAGTTTCTATTACAAACCTGATTTACTTTTAAATTTAAACAACCCCCTGGCTACGCTCATGATATACACATAAATATAAAGTTCCCTATTAGACCTTGCGATCTATAGGGCAGATGATTTGACGGCCATCTGCCGTTTGGCCAGCGGCTAACGAGCAGGCTGTAAGCAAAGCGATCACTTGACTATAACTTTCACCAACTAAATTAAGGTACCAATTAGAGCTGCATGGACTCAGTGGTGCTCTGAAAATCCTAAAATTTAAAACACCAGTCTTCAGTAAGTATTAAACACACAACCCCAGGTTCGAAAGCCAACAAACAACTACCGCGCCCCTCTTATTATTCTAAAGTAATACATTATTTCTGTTTTTTCATTTACCGATATCAAAGGTTTCATTTCCTTCTTTCGATTTTTAGCGGCCTCCGAAAGGGGAAAAGACGCTATTAGTTTTGTGCGAAATGTCTATCCGTTTGTCCGTCCGCCCAATTTAAATCTCGTAAACTAGAAAAGATATTGAAAATCCGACATCACAATATTTAAAACCATTTAAAGTTCTGATGCAACGGTAACTTTTTTTTTCTGAAAGCGAAAAATCTAATTTTTAAAATCAGTTATGCAAGAAGTTTTTTAAAAAGAAAAAGATAATTAGTATGCGTTATAAGTTAGACCTAAATTAAAACGAATACTAATATTCCAAACTTCAAGAGATTTAGCATTTCAAAATTGGTCTATGCATTATGAAATTTCAGTTAGGCTAGGAGAGGCGCGGAAGCTGTGCGGTAACGTGCTTGGATTCCAAACAGGGGGTCCAGGGGTCGAATCCTTGGTCGCCTCTGAGTACTCCTAGCTCTAATGGGTACCTGACATTGGTTGGGAGAAAGTAAAGGCGGTTGGTAGTTGTGCTGGCTACATGACATCCTCGTGAACCTTATCCAAAAAAACAACAAATGAACCTTACATCATCTACCCTATAAACCACAAGGTCTGAAAGGAGAACTAGTTAGGCTAGGTTCACATCTAACTTTGCATTCACTTGCACCTATCCTTTGATCTGCTGGACCGTTGGGGCACTACACAAGATATTTTTCCATTCTTATCTCTCATCTCTCTTTGATATAATTTCATTTGGATGTTCTTTCTGAAAATATTGAATCCTGCCTGGGTGGATTACTTCGGGAGCCGATTTTGAGTTTGTGTTTCCACACAAACTGTCTTTGTAACCTTGTTTTTTTTTACTTTTGTAGTTTTACACAATAGTTTTTCAGCTAATAACACTATTAATTTCAACTTTAAATTAGTACAATTTAAATTTTTCGAAACTTGATAATAACAAATATATGTCATAAACATGGTTTACAAAGATTGTTTGTGTGGAAAAAAACTCAAAATCGACCCACAAAATGGTCCACTCGGGCAGGTAAAAAAGGCAGGTTTAAATATTTTTAGAAAGAGCATCAGAACCATGTACAACAAACTATCAACTACTACGACCTTTTCCCATCGATACAGAATGAAGAGACGTGCTCGTGTCGAAAGTGTTGCCAATACTGTTACATTGTTAATATTCACATTATTCAATGAACCGGTAGTTCTAAAGATATAGTTAAATCATTGGTGTCATTATCAAAGAAAGCATCACGAATAAAAGGATTAGAAACATTAAAGCTTTTCGACCCCACCAAGACGTGGCTAACCACATTCACTAAACGTATACTCAAGCTATATGGCCACATCATTCTAAGGTGGTGCCCAACGGACAAACAGACTAAGGGATAGGTGAAGATAAAGCTAAATGTGAACCTCTCCTAACTGATGTTGATTGATTAAGTAATGTAATTGTTTTGTAAAAGGTCAATCTCTCATTTAAAACCTTAAAAAGTAAAACATGTCCCTTGAAAAAAATTGTTTATGAAATGTTTATTTGTAAAATGTTTTGTATGCCCCACCAGAGTTGTAGAAAATTTAACTTTCTATTTCACCCGCAGGACGACGGGGGATGGGTTTGAACCAGAGACATACGATGAGACCGTACGTCAATCCAGCGCTGAAACCGCACGACCAGGCAGCCATCCAAATGATTCACTGTAGTTAAATGTCATTACAATCGCATGACATCTTTTAGCTAACTAGAACAATTTGAAACATGATTTATTAATTGTTGTTTAAATTATAATGCAGTTACATTCATACTTAAAAGATTTTTTCTCGTCAAAAATCACAATTCGACAAAAATATATAAAACCGTGTGCACGACCAGGCAGGTATCCAACTTTTTCCTGACATTAGTATCGCACGATGTATTGCTGCTAACCAGAATAATGTGAAACATGATTTATTAATTGTTTCACGGCCGCTAAAATGAATATTTGTTAATCAGTAAGTAGTTTTAAGCATAGGCATCTACTAGAGACAAAGTTCATCTTAGAACATTTCTAAAAGTTATTTAATTATTTTTTTTTCCGACGCTTTTTTATATCTTACGATATCTCTAAGGCCACTGGACCAATGTATTAAGTAAGAAGACTGCAAAACAACTTTTGTTTTTTAAATATCGAGACAGGTATGAGAAATGACTGCTGTTTTACTTATAACCAATGACAACATAATTAAGAGAACTCAACACTAGACTACTTAGGAATGCCATGACGTCATTAAAATGCTAAAAAATAATAACAATAATAATGATAAATATTTATACTGAAATTTATAAAATTGTTAATAAAAACTATCGTTCGTTTGTGCTAAGTGTTAAATCGTAAAACAGAGAGCTAATTCCTTTTTTTTTCATTGAATGTATCCCGACTAGAGTGTCAACTGGGAACGCAAAAATTAAATGTACGGTGTGTGGGGAAGCTCTTTTTCCTTTTTCATTAATCTATTATTCATGGAAAGAAATCTACTTGTTAAACAAAGTAAAATTGAGGTTGAATAGATTAATACTGGGTCTGAGAGACATGAGAGGTAGTAGAGCAATTTAATTTGTAATGGGTTTAGTCCTTGTAATCTCATCAAGACGTCTTATAGCGGGCCTGTTTATTTCAGGTAAACAAAACGTAAAGTAAAACTAAGTAAAGTTTACGTTTCTCATGAGAATTTAGTTCTAAAGTAAGAATAGAATAGACTCTAAAATCGCGTTGGTGAAGACTCACTAAATGTTTTATTTGAAATATAATTTTAAATCGAACTTTTTCTTTATGTCTTTAGCAAAAAAAAGTTTATATTTTGTTATGTATTTTTTTAATGATGGTAATAATGTCGTTTTAAATTTGTTAAGATGTAAAATTAAAATAACTTCAATGCATATACAACCGACATATATCCCTATACCAAAAAGGGTGACAAGTCTAAATGCTCTAACTATTGAGGCACTACACTTCTGTCAGTAGCAGGAAAGATCTATGCTCGAATGTTGCTCGACCAACTAATACACTCTTTAATGGACTAGTTGTTATCTGAAAGCCGGTAAAGGTACACCTGACATATTTGTTCTGCGACAATTACAAGAAAAATGCAAAGAGCAGAACCTAAACCTTTGTGGATCTCACAAAGGCTGTGACACCGTCTGTCGCTTTGATTTGTATAGAATTTTGTCTAGGCTGAGATGCCCACCTATTCATTCTCCAGCAGTTTCACGTAGGACAAAAAGGGCAAGATCAAACACAATGGTGACCTGTGTGATCACTTCCCAATAGAAAATGGCGTGAAGCAGGGCTGTTTACTTGTTCCTTCTCTATTCGCTATCTTCTTTGGCGTAATGCTGGGTCAAATGAGGCAGCGCTTGCAGAAACGCATCTACACCCGGTTTCGTTCTGACGACAATATGTTCCATCTTTGACGTCTATATATTCCATACAAAGAAAAGAAGGTTGTCAATGCTATGCTTCCCTATGCCGATAATTGCGCCCTTCTAAATCACAATGAACATGATCTCCAGAACGCTGTCAACAAATTTGCATACGCTTTCGCCTCTTTCAGTTTACCTATAAACCTCGAGAAAACAGAATTCATGTTCCAGAAGTCATCTAATAAAACCTACTCAGCCCCTTAACATGGTAGACCACTTCACATATCTGGATAGTATAGTATCAAATGACGCCTCACTTTCAAGGGAAGTTGATAACCATCTGGCCAGGGACAGTAGCTCTTTTGGACAATTTCAGGCAAGAGTTTGATGGAAGAAATCGATCCAGCTGCCTACAAAAATCAATGTCTACCAGGCGGTGTTTTTATCAACCCCTCTTTAAGGATCTGAGACATTGTTACTATGCAGAAAACAACTAAGATTATTTTAGCGCTTTCACCAAATGTGCTTGCGTTCCATCATGGACATACGGTGGCAAACAGCAATGTTATTGCTAAAGCCGGAATGGACGGTACAAAGGGATTTCTTATGATCCGACATTTACGCTGGAAAGGGCATGTATCCGGTATGATAGACAAACTTATGCCAAAGACATTTTTTGATGAAGTAAAAGGTGTTTGACGTAACAGAGGCGCCACAGGGAAACGCTTCAAAGACCTGCTTAGGCGCAAACTTGTCTTAGCTAACATACAAGAAAGCGCATGGTTTTATTTTGCCTTAAAACGAGACAGCTGGAGGTCACTCAAAACGGACAAAATAAAATCCGGTGCGAGAGGACACACGCAGTCGTTGAAAAGAAAATCCATATCGACAACCTGCGGACAATTGTTATGCTTGTTATGAGTGTGGAAAATTATGTAGGATACAGCTGGGGCTGCGCAGTCACGGGAAATATTGCTTTCTCACTAATCTTAGGACTTAAACACAAACCCTTTTAGTATTAATTTCTTAAAAACACACATTTCCATATAACCATGATAAGGAAAATTAAAACTTAAAAGAATAGTAGTAAAAATAATGATACATACACAAATAATAATTCTAATAGTAATATTAATATACGCCAATTTACGATTTAGACATAATGTAATAATAACCGCAGTCAGAATAGTCCAAAAAGTTTAAATATCATGGCAGCATTATGACACACAATAGAGATGCCTATCTTTACATAGCATGCCGAAAAAAAAGAGAGAATAATCTTAATAATGGGAATTCAACACTTTTGTCATCATAACCTGGTTGAGACATAAAGAGTCAATAGCTAAAATCTAGTGGAGGCTTACTAAGGCGCAAAAGCAATGCGTAAAACAGAATTATAGTCACAACGATTGGGTCACTTACAGAGAAATCGTATATTTAAGGGCCATCACCAATTAACAATGTTGTGATAAAGAGTCACTTTAAAAGATATATGAAACATTTTACTTTAACAGTGTTAATCTTGCGTCCCAAAGATAACAATGGATACCAAAAAGTGGAACAAGCATAATGGAGAGTATTATATATAACTTTAATTATCAGCGTCATGGAAGGTCTTAAAATTGGGGAAAGGCTGCAAAATATTATGAAACACCTACTTCAATGAAGGTACCTAGTCCCTTAGAATCTACATCGAAATAATTTTAGGAACTTCCGCGCGGTGTCTGGTGTAGGCTTACTAAAAAGAGGTAACACTCAAACAAACCTATTAACGCAAGCAAAAAAGCCAACAATTTAAAAGTTGTCGACGCTGATAAACGGTGTGGAACAAAAAGTTTAATAAGAAGTGAAGGGAACAGTCGAATGTCGTATTAGCTAAATATCTACTATAGAAACCAAAGCCGACCTTACTCTGAATCTGGCAAAAGTCTTCGTTTTGTTTTCGGTACTTTTTTTTAGTAAACAATCCTAGCCTTGGTTTAAATTGTCGTGTTATCGTCTCCAAGTCAAAAGTTTTCCTTCTATCAAACACATTTGTGTGTCAAATCTTTAATCGTGCCATAATAATAAGTAAAGTATTTCACTGGCCCGTCATTATCAAATAAATAAAAATATCATTCTGCATTCGATTTCTTGATGGAGATTTAAGTTTATTATGCTTTTTTTTTCTTGAGACTCATGGGACAAGAAAACCTCATTTCACACAGAATTATTTCTGTAACAGATTAACAATTTATAACGCTTTATAAATGCTGGAGCTATAAAATGTGTATATTAAAATAGCAATGATATGTTCTATATATTTTTACTTGACACCAGTGTTACGTTCTCCCCTATTAGGCCTTCTGTAAACACTGCTAAACACACAACACATCAACACATTAAGAACTTGACAATAAGAGCTCTGGTACTTTCATAATGGTCAAATAAATAGATAACAGCATATACTAGAATATTGGCAACACATTAACAACTACACTTTATATCACCGGCTAAACTCTACTGTCTTTATCTCTTTCTGGACTCGTACATAACACTTGAGGACTCCACCAGGACCGACTTCATGGCAGACTCACAGTCCGGTCTCCTTGCTCTTCTGTCTTGAACTGCACTGCCGTACACACTATGTCTCTTGCCCACAAAGTCTTATGATCAGATGACCATAACACGGGCCCTATTCACGTGCAAAGTTCATGCCAGTACTGTCCCTTGCCCTTTGGTATTGCACGCTAAACTGTATTACTGACCTGTGCCACATATGTCAACTGATCACACACAGTTAGCCTTATTGCGTAGCCAATAGGGTTACAACAATATCTTTAGAACCTATCCATATAGCTACCAACGACAAAAAATGAACAGGTTATTTTTTATGTTTTTGTAAAGGGGAAAATTCATTCTTTTATATTTAAAAAATATCTCGATGCATTAAAATTTTTTATTTCTAAGCTTTTATTTTCTGGTTTAAAGAATTTTTTAAATCTGCCATTTTATACATTTATAAAAGGTTCATTTTCAAGAATGTAATTTATAGAAATAAAAAAGTTACATATTTTTTTAAAGGTTATTTGATCTTAATGGCTGCTAAATCAGTTGATAAAAATCATATATTCCCATAGTCTGTTTCTGTGGCCGACGATTAAAGATAATGTCTCTGTAGCCAGCCGTATGATCAACCAACCTAGCCCTAAGCAACTAAAGACAGTTCCCTATTAGAGTTCTGCGGCATCTTAGAGAATATAAAATTAGAAATCCCAAATTTCACAGATCTTTAAACCTGATCCCACTAAGCCTTGACTCCCCTTATACAAAGGGAAGAACTAAATGAACTGACCTGAAGTTGACCAAAAAACTAAAGACGCCCATAGAGCCAGACGTAGAAAGAAGGCCATTGTGGTACCAGTGACAATAAGGGAGAGAATACTGGTATATATAGTTAAAAGACTAGTGATAAACATTACGTCCTGGTATCTAATAGGACAAGCGTGACCAGAGAGAATTTCTTGACCAGTTTGACTTGAACAATTATCTAGAAATGTAATAGTCTGTAACGTAATGAGTTGAGATAATAAGAGAAAGAGTGAGACAAAACAAAGATGGACAAGGCCGTAAACACTGACACGTTATAGTCCAGTGGTCTTCAACCTTTTTTGGCCTACCGCCCACTTTTCGTATTTTTTCTTTTAAAAAATCCGCCAGCGCCCGCATCTAACTAAAACACTTATAAAAAAGCATGAGAAGGTAAAGTTGAACAAAATGTCATTTAGTTTTTAATTTGTATGCTGTCACTAATACTTATCCCGCATGGGAGACGACCGCATGACTAAGGCGATCGTCTTTGTCGAGCTTAAATGTGGATGGAGTTACAGAGGTGACCCCGTAAGCGCTACAAAGATCGATGTCCTTAAGCAGTAATTCATTTGTTAACAAAAATTGTAAAATTCTTTAATATAGATTTAATATCTTGATAAAAGAACAAGGTTACAAAGATAGTTTGTGTAGAAACACAAACTCAAAATAGATCCCGAAGTGTCCCACCCAGTCAGGCTTTTTTTTCAATTAACATTTATATATGAATACATTAACATATGTAGATAAAATAAACTATAACCTAAAAGGCGTATTACCTAGTTTGTTTATCAAATCATAAACACTTATGCGCGCAAGATCTAAGGACACTAGATACTCTATCAAAAGAATAAGAATTTAAAAATAGAAAATGGGATTCTTAAACTCAATTTCTAACGTTGTCTCTGTTCTTAAATTAGAAACAAAAGAACTAGAACTAGGATGGTTGCCTGCTCATGCGGACTGTCGTTTTGGATTTATCGATGGTACCGGGTTCTTATCCCCCGTCGTCCTACGGGAGGTTTGGATTAGAAAGTAAACTGTCTTCAACTCTGAAGGAACATCCGAAATATGTAACACATTTTACAAACAACTTGTCTATATGTAGTTTGCCAGAGTTTAATTTTGAAGTTTTTTTTTATTTGTTTTGTTTTAATGCATCTTGAGTTTCTTCTTTCCCCCCAGCGCCCCTTTACAACCCATATTGTATCTAGCGCCCCCCTACCGCCTCTTTGGCTCTTAGCGCCCTCCAAAATCTCTAAAACGCCCCCAAGGTGGCGATAGCATCCCTGTTGAAGACCACTGTTCTAGTCCCATCCAGTGAAAGGATTACAAAGTAGGGGACAGGATGGTGACATAAGGAGAACGTGCTACTTGGTCAAACAAAAAAAAAGGCTGAGTAATGACAAAATAGATGGGCGTGTACATGTCTTCAGTTTAAACTATTTAGGAGTTCAAATGGAAGTTCAAAGTTCTTATACTAAAACAACAACAACAAATATCAACACATTTTCATTCTTCTCTATTCTTCTACTACCTCATTCAATAATGACAAAACAAAATAAAAACAAAAGAGACACAGTTTAAAGTTTGGACTCAAGTTTGGACTAGATCAGCTTTACGAAATAGCAATTCATTTTCATCTTTTATAATAAAAGAAAAAAAAATTACAAAGACAGCTTTATGCATAAACACAAACTCAAAATCGGCCCCCTGAAGTGATCCGCTGGAGTAGGCTCTCTCTCTCTCTTTGTCTCTCTTTTTCTCCCTCTCTCTCTCTTCCTCTCTCACTCATCTCCTTTCTCTCTCTGTTCCTCTCTTTCTCTCTTCCTCTCTCTTCCTCTCTTTTGCTGTTCCTCTCTATCTCTATCTCTGTCTCTATCTCTTTCTCTCTCTTCTTCTCTCTCTTTCTGCCTCTCTCTCCTCTCTCTTTCTTTCCCTAACTCTCTCTTCCCCCCTCTCTTTCTCTTTCCTCTCTCTTCCTCTCTCACTTCCTCATTCTCTCTCTTCCTCTTTCCCTCTCTCTCACTTATTTTCTCTCTCTCTTCCTCTCTCTCTCTCTCATTTCTTTTCACTCTCTCTCTTCCTCTATCACATCTTCTACGTCTCTCTCTTTTCCTCTCTCTCTGTTCCTCTCTTGCTATATCTCTTCCTCTCTCTTCCATTCTTCCCTCTCCCTAGACTGGTCCAAAAAGTGAGATTTAACCATAGCGCATGCTCTTTCTCTCTCTCTCTCTATCTCTTATCTCTCTCTCTTTCTCTCTCTCTTCCTTTCTCTCTTTTCCTCTTTCTCTTCTTCTTTCACTTTCTTCCTCTCTTTTTCTTCTCTCTCTCTTCTTCTTCTTCTTCTTCTTCTTACACTCTCTTAACTGTAGAGGAGCTTAAATCGGCCTAGAGTTGTGAAGAGAACTACCAACAACTCTAACGACGATCATTGTGACCTTGCATTAGGATTAGGCTATAAGATCAGTGACTTCTGCTGTACTGGCAAGTTAGTCCAGTGGTATTCAGTGGTCCTAAATTACAATACCTATGCTATTAATTAGAACCTCTAGATATAAAACTTTCTAAGACCAACAAGTCATAACAATGTGATTTCTGTTACAACTAATAAAAGTTTATTTAGGAACACAAGAAAACAGATCAATCAAAGAAAACGGACATAAAGGCCAACAAAAGAAAGTCAAACTAGTAGGACAGGCTCAGTTCAAACTAAAAGGAGGGGTTCAGTTCAAACTAGTAGGACAGGTTCAGTTTAAACGAGTAGGACAGGTTCATTTTAAACTAGTAGGACAGGTTCAGTTCAAACTAGTAGGACAGGTTCAGTACAAACTAGTAGGACAAGTTCAGTTCAAACTAGTAGGACAGGTTCAGTTCAAACTAATAGGACAGGTTCAGTTCAAACTAGTAGGACAGGTTCAGGTCAAACTAGTAGAACAGGTTCAGTAAAAACTAGTAGGACAGGTTCAGTTCAAACTAGTAGGACAGGTTCAGTTCAAACTAGTAGGACAGGTTCCGTTCAAACTAGTAGGACAGGTTCAGTTCAAACTAGTAGGACAGGTTCAGTTCAAACTAGTAGGACAGGTTCAGTTTAAACTAGTAGGGCAGGTTCAGTTCAAACTAGTAGGACAGGTTCAGTTTAAACTAGTAGGACAGGTTCAGTTCAAACTAGTAGGACAGATTCAGTTCAAACGAGTAGGACAGGTTCAGTTCAAACTAGTAGGACAGGTTCAGTTCAAACTAGTAGGACAGGTTCAGTTCAAACTAGTAGGACATGTTCAGTTCAAACAAGTAGGACAGGTTCAGTTCAAACTAGTAGGACAGGTTCAGTTCAAACTAGTAGGACAGGTTCAGTTTAAACTAGTAGGACAGGTTCAGTTCAAACTAGTAGGACAGGTTCAGTTCAAACTAGTAGAACAGGTTCAGTTCAAACTAGTAAGACAGGCTCAGTTCAAACTAGTAGGACAGGTTCAGGTCAAACTAGTAGGACAGGTTCAGTTCAAACTAGTAGGACAGGTTCAGTTTAAACTAGTAGGGCAGGTTCAGTTCAAACTAGTAGGACAGGTTCAGTTTAAACTAGTAGGACAGGTTCAGTTCAAACTAGTAGGACAGATTCAGTTCAAACGAGTAGGACAGGTTCAGTTCAAACTAGTAGGACAGGTTCAGTTCAAACTAGTAGGACAGGTTCAGTTCAAACTAGTAGGACATGTTCAGTTCAAACAAGTAGGACAGGTTCAGTTCAAACTAGTAGGACAGGTTCAGTTCAAACTAGTAGGACAGGTTCAGTTTAAACTAGTAGGACAGGTTCAGTTCAAACTAGTAGGACAGGTTCAGTTCAAACTAGTAGAACAGGTTCAGTTCAAACTAGTAAGACAGGCTCAGTTCAAACTAGTAGGACAGGTTCAGGTCAAACTAGTAGGACAGGTTCAGTTCAAACTAGTAGGTTAAGCTCAGGTCAAACTAGTAGGACAGGTTCAGTTCAATCTAGTAGGACAGGTTCAGTTCAAACTAGTAGGACAGGTTCAGTTCAAACAAGTAGGACAGGTTCAGGTCAAACTAGTAGGACAGGTTCAGGTCAAACTAGTAGGACAGGTTCAGGTCAAACTTGTAGGACAGGTTCAGGTCAAACTAGTAGGACAGGTTCATTTTAAACTAGTAGGACAGGTTCAGTTCAAACTAGTAGGACAGGTTCAGTTCAAACTAGTAGGAAAAGTTCAGTTCAAACTAGTAGGACAGGTTCAGTTCAAACTAGTAGGACAGGTTCAGTTCAAACTAGTAGGACAGGTTCAGTTCAAACTAGTAGGACAGGTTCATTTCAAACTAGTACTACGGGTTCAGTTTAAAATAAACAAAGAACATCCATTACAGAGGCACAATAGTTTCTCATCTCAAGAACACATCGATGACTTACAGGTCTTAACAATCAAATGACTGTCATCCATGAGACACATTACTGTCTCAAAACAAGACAAAAGTTTGTATTTTACATACTATACGACCCAAATCTGGTCTTTATAAGACAAAAGAAAATACAGAAAGGATAAGGGACTAAGTAGACATAATATTTACAGAAACCAACTTAACAACCAATAAACCAAAATACATACCCATAAAATGGCACACTCATCTTCAGTAACACAAGCCGATCACAACAACAAGACTATTGTATAAACAATATTGTTATTTCGTTCATAATAATGTACAATGGTCAGCTAAAGACTCAAGAGAAAGTGGCATCTGTATTCTGATAACAGGGACTTAAATAATTTATTAAAGGGAACTTACTCTTAATTAAAAAAGTAGCAACCCTTACTGTCGCTCTTGTCACACACACACACACACACACACATACTCCTAAAAATGCTCATGTGAGGAAATTATTAGATTTATTCACTTGTTAACAATGAAAATATTTTATCTTTAATAACAAATTTTTACATCAGCTTTATATTATCTCCCTTTGTCTATACAACTTTTATAACCCAAAGGAAAGGAAAAAGTCTGTAACATTTAGAATACAAAAGTATCAGTAGACTGGTTGTGTTCTATTGTACTCTATTATTTACACTCTTTACAGAGCGTCAGCAACTACATTATCTTTCCCTTTTACATCTACAACATTTAAATCAAAAGGTTTGAGAGTCAATCTCCATCTCATGGTATTTTGATTGCCCCCCCCCCCTTATCTGGGTAATGAAAGTTAAGGGTTATGATCTGTGTATTACAGGATACTCTGTGGCATTTTACATCTCGAGAGACGATCTTTTCCCTTTCTAACTTCTTGTGTGACTATAATGGCAAATCCTTGATACACAGCTGCGTTTGCAGGTTGGCATATGTGATCACCAGGCGCCGTTGCATTATCACCCTTCTTTCTGCTTCTGTAGTGTATGACATCTGCAATCCGAGACCCTTCCTTTATGCTCTCTTTCCATGTGGATCTATCCAGTGCCACTTTTTCCCAGATGCCAGTGCCGATTTTGAAGAGCTTCATAATGCGTTTACAAATATCTGTATAACGTAAAATTGGTCGACCAGCGGCTCTCCTGCCTTATATTAGATCGCCATACAGAATGCCTTGTGGAAGTCGAACTACTGGCATTCTACGAACGTGGCCAAACCAGTCAAGGCGTCTGCTGCTGATAATAGAGCGGATGTCCTGGCATCCTGCTCTTCGTAGCACTTCCTCATTGGTTATCCTATCTTGCCACCTTATTTTAAAGATCCGCCTTAGGCATCGGAGGTGGAAGACATTCAGCTTTTTTTCCTGCCATGAGTAAGTACAGGATTGAAATTACTATTTATATAGTAGCTAAAATGAAGACCCAGTGCTTCTTTTTCTACCACGCTGTTATGCATCTGATGCGACTTAAATTTTTGGGAAAAGAAAAATATTGGGCGTTTATTACCAGTTTCATCGGTTTGGGTCAAGAACGCACCCATCTCTGAGTAACATGCATCAACATGCAAAATGAGAGGTTTAGACTGCTTTTAAAACTGGGGCTTTACTAAGATCAGTTCTTCAAAAGCTCTTTTAGCAAAAGTGTTCCATTGAAATTTCTTTTTTCCCTTTTAGGAGGTCAGTTAATGGGGCAGCTATAACTGAAAGATTATTGCAAAGCTTTCGATAATATCATGTCATACCCAAAAACCTTCTGATTTCTTTTAAAGACTTAGAAACAGGGTAATTTTGAATGTCTTCTACTGGTCAAATCAAAGACTAAAGTGAAATTGACAATTGTATACAGTTAACAGGGAGTAAAATAGTTTATTAAAGGGAACTAACTCTTATTGAAAAAAATAGGGACCTTTATTGTCCCTTGTTGTTCCTCCTGTTATAATTACAAATTCAAGAAAGTCTAATACATTTAAAGCTATTCACATTAGTAACTTTTTACTAATTATTTGAGAAAAATCATTACTTAGCATATATTGGCTAAATGATAAATTACTTGATCTCAGACTAAGGGTCACTGGTTCGTGTACTGTTAAAGACTTGTCTTTTTAATTTCGGGATCTCAAGTCGCCTCTGAATCTATCTGACAGTAGTTGGGGAAATGTAAATGCGGTATGTCCTTGTGCTGGCCACATGACATCCTCGTGGAGCGAAGGCTAGAGAAACATCATTTTTACATCTACATTGCACGGTCTGAATAAGATACTTTACTTTTTACTTTAGCCATCAATAAAGTATTTTTTTAAAGTAAAGTTCCCATTTAAGACCTTATTATTATTATTATTATCATTATTATTATTTATTCATCTATTTATGAGTGTTTAAAATAGTTACATTAATGGGTGTGAAAATTAAAGTCATGACTTGCTTCAATGAAATCCACTATCAAAGTAGACTCCAATGGACATCTCATAGACACCCAATTCACTTTTTCACTTTCGTAGACCCCTTGGAAGTCTTCGTAGACCCCTGGGGGTCTATACAGACAACTTTGCAAATTACTGCTTTAGATGGAGAAAAGTGGCACCACAATAAGCGTTGAGCGGAGGGCTCTCAGAGCATATAGAGTGTTCAGTTCGCTAAGGTACAAGGCCATTTCATTGTTATATATACACTGATATGAAAAGTGTGGCCATTTTTGTAATAGATTTTTGCTGTCATGGGAAGCCAATGATGCGTGCGCAAGAGCGTAGTAGCAGAATCTCGTCTTGTTTTGATAAGGACAATTCGTGCGGGTAAATAAAGCTATTTTGATTGAATGGAGCTATTTTGTCATCAGGTATACCTGACAGCACGGCGTTACAATACTTAATGTGGGAGAGTAGAATGTCACAGTTAGCGTTTTGTTTACTCCGTTGTTTAATAAGGTCGGATCTGACCTAAGCTGCGCAGGTAAACATTAGAGCTGGGTGGACTCAGAGGCACAGGAAATTAACGGAATTAAAAATACCAGACTTTACCAGGATTCGAACCCAGGTCGTCGAACCAAGCGCTGAGCCACCGCAACTCCTATGGTGATTGTACTCGATAAGAATGCATTGGTTTTGTCACTGTTGTTTAGAGAGACGCACTGCCTGTGACCAACTCCATTGTCAGCGAATATATTATGTACATTTTTTACATGGACAAACTACTCGGGCCAGGCTACGATGAATGTCACGTGACGAGTAATATTTATAACTGTGTTTAGGCAAAGATTCGTGAAAAATATCCTAAAGCAGACATTTTCCATTGCGAGTCCCGGTGACATCAATTTGTTGTTATTGACCTGAATGTCATTTCAGATAAACGTCATTCTTTTGATGTATCCAGAAGATTAAATATTTCTTCCATAACAGTTTCAAAAG
This sequence comes from Biomphalaria sudanica, assembly GCA_036873155.1. Taxonomy (NCBI): domain Eukaryota; kingdom Metazoa; phylum Mollusca; class Gastropoda; family Planorbidae; genus Biomphalaria; species Biomphalaria sudanica. Next base: position 28,619 of record JAZGLO010000939.1, on the reverse strand, counting down.
AAAGCTTTAATGCTAAATTTATCTCTTTTGAATGAGACACAATGGAATGTGAAATACGAATTCATTCGCGCTTTAAGTCACAACTTTGAGAAGATCTTTGACTGTTTGACGTGTTTTTAAATAACGGCTGTAAGTAAAACCTGACAAAATGCATATGTGTTATCTGTGCCTACGTCTCCCTAAACAACAGGGACAAAACCAATGAATTCTTATCAAGTACAATCACCATAGGAGGCGCGGAGGCTGAGCGGTAAAGCGCTTGGCTTCCGAACCGTAAACCATGGTTCAAATCCTGGTGAAGACTGGGTTTTTTATTTTGGTATCTTCGGGCGCCTCTAAATCCACCCAGATCTGATGGGTACATTATATTATTGTAAGCCAACTTCTCGTGTGTTTCTGATATGTCGATTAATTGTTAGTTATTCATCTTTTCATGACCCAGTTTTCGTGATGTTGCAGTCTGTTCATCTTATCATAAGTTGCCTCTTAACAGCACATCAGCAGTCACATAATGACATAAATACCAACTTGGCCATGTTGAGGAACACTTCAAGGATGTCATTCTGAGGAAAGCGAGACTGCTGGCAGGCAAACGGAGTATTAAGTTGGTGCTACCGAGAATTAATAGTCGAAAGACACACCGATTGAAATAAAAAACATGTTTGGATTTCCGGTAGTTAAATTCAATTACGTAATTGTTTCGTTAGTTTCTTCATTCAAGTTTCGCTTTTCAAGCAATAATAATGCTCAGTTCAACTTTCTACAACTTTAAATGATGTAAGAGTTGCAGTACTATAAAGAATATCAACACTGCAGTAAAGCTTTCATCGCCTGATTGTCCATCGCGACAAGAAATAATTCGTTAGTTCCTACTGACAGTTTTGGCAACGTTTACATTTTTTGTTTGATCAACCGTTGGGGTGTATGAGCCGCACGGATAACTTTCCAAAACGTACAGTAAAAAGCTTGTTCATGTGTTACTTTTTTTTCAGAAATGTTGATGGAGTCTGTAAGATGAAAATAAGATACATGGCAAGATAAAGCATTTTTACATTTGGTGACACAAAAAAATAAAAATATAGATAACTCTGTCTGTGCTCTAGCTACCTGTAATGTACTGAGGTATCTCCCTTTAACTATTTTAAAAAGATCTTAATTCTGATTTTTAAAGGACGTGACAATGACTTAAAAAAAAAGGGGTTCGCAGTGCTTCTGAGTTTGATCTACTTTGGGAATATGTGAGCGGTAAACTCTCTTTATGCCAAGAAAAAACAATTAGCTCAATTAAGGGGCGGAACCAACATTTTTGAGGAAAGAAGCTATTACACTTATTGTACAGTAGCTAGATTTTGTTTTTTTGTTTTTAATGTGAAAAATTCAAAGAAATCATTTATTTAAATCTATCAACAAATTAACAATCTGTGTTTTAAGATGGATATTTTACAATTTTAGACTCTAATATAATTATAATTAATTTAGCGATTCTTAATTTAAATGTAAACGAAATTATATATGTTAGATAGATACGTAACAAAATACTTATTGTTTGAAGACACAAACTTTAGAACCGCTGCATTCTATACAAAAGTACAGCTATAGGATTTACTGAAGTTGTTTTATTTTCAAAATATGAATGTGGGAAAAGTGGTTGAGATACTATGTAGGCTTTCACGTGGTAGGCTTGGCTACCTATGAAGGGGGCTTGAGGTTCGGAACCCCAGTCGAGCAGAGTTGTGTTTACTGAGCACCTAAAGGACACTGGTCCAAAAGTGAGATTGGACTATAGCGCTCTGAGCATGCTATAAGCATAAAAGTAGCACTATATAAAAGAAAATTATTATTATTATTATGTTAAGAAAGTGCGAGTATTGTCTGTCAGGGTCGAGTATCATTATTTTTATTATTATTATTATTATTATTACTATTATCACGTTAGAAACGAAAGAATATTCATCAGTCTCTAGAGCAGAGAGGGTCGAGTTTCGTTAAAGGGAAAAAAATTATTGTAGTCCATTTGTCAGTTTCCGCTGAGGAACTTTCTGGTGATGTGGCAGGTCTGCAGCAGTACTGCCCTTTGATAGGCAACGAGGATATTCATAAGAATGTTAAGGGCCTTGAAGGTGTCTGTGATGTCAGTTATAATTATCCCCTCGGTTGTTATGACAATAGGGTATATTGTTGTTTTAGATAACTTTCATAAACGCTTAATCTCCAAGCCTAGGTTCCAACTCAGTTTTTCTTAAATTATGAGATAGTGGTACGGCAATGTCAATAATGGTAGCGGCCTTTTCTTTCTTATCTATGAGCAGCAGATCAGGGCGATTTAAATCTATCGTTTTGTATGTAAAAATAGGCATATCCCAGTTAAGCAGGTGATCAGATGACTTGATAACGTCTTGTTATTATAGCTATTATTATTATTATTAGTATTATTATTATTATTATTATTATTATGTTAGAAATGAACGCGTAGTCATTCCCTGGCGCTGCCAGGGTCGAGTTTCACTAAAGAGAAACTAAATTCATCGTAGTCCCTTTGTCAGTTTCCACTGAGGAATTTTCTGGTGGTGTGGCAGGTCTGCAGCAGTACCGCCCTTTGACAGGCTACTAGGATGTTCATAGAAATGTTAAGGGCCTTGAAGGTATCTGTGAGGTCAGTTGTTATTATCCCGTCGGTTGATATAACAATGGGGTATATTGTTATTTTGGACAATTTCCATAGACGCTTAATCTCAAAGACACGTTTAAATATTATTATTATTTTTATTATTATTATTTTTTTTTGTTTCTTTCTGAAACGAAGATTACTGCGACTTTACCTAAACTTGTACTGCACAACATAAGATAAAAGTTAAAATATCTTATTTTTAGTGTGTCCTTGCAAAAAAGCTTCAACAAGGTTCACCGTCATTTTATCCCCGGTCACTTCATCCCCGGTCACTTCATGCACTGGTCACTTCATCCCCGGTCACTTCGTGCACTGGTCACTTAATCCCCGGTCACTTCATGCACTGGTCAATTCATCCCATGATAACTTCATCCCCTGGTCAGGTAAGCGAGGAAACTGTTCGTTTCTGAAACTTTTGAAACTGAAGCAACAAAACAAAAGTAAAAAACCTTTATCAAAAGATGTCTGAGCAATATCTTTAAAATACACTAAAAGTAGGACAAAATAGAAAACATCAAACTGTGGGAGATGTGTGGAGATAGAACAAGAGAGATGCAGTTTTTGCGGAGAAAGTGGAGATAAATTGGTCTCACCATTAGACAAAATACCAACAACAGAGCTAGATAGTGAAACTCGGTCGGCACAAGACCTAGCGGAAGACTAAAAGCAACGTAACGACACAGTGTGCTGCTAGATGAGAAGAAATGGGAATAGCCTGGAAACCATTAACAAACTAAGAAGAGATTGTGGAGAGTGGCATGATTGGTTGTGGGTTGTTTTTTTTTTGAAGGCCTTATGTTCCATGAGGAGATGACGATACTTGTCTGCAGAATGGAGCAACATTACATTAATACCCAATACTCAATCAAAATTTAATACCCAGTATGAAATTTAATTTCACCAGTTTCTTTGTTAAACTCTTTCAATCAATATGCCAGAAAATTAGAGGAAATCTGTCAAATGAAACAAAGACGCATGGTACACCAAAAATTTTTTACATTGGCTCACAAAAAAACAAAAATAGATAACTCTGTCTGTACTATAACCACCTCCAATTAACTGAGCTATCTCCCTTTGACTATATTATAAAGATCCTAACCGTAACTCTCTCTCTCTCTCTCTCACTTCCTCTCTCTCTATTCCTCTCTCTCTCTCACTCTATTCCCCTCTCTCTCTCTTTTCCTCTTTCTTTCTTCATCTCTCTCTTCCTCTCCTCACTTCCTCTCTCTCTCATCATCTTTCACTCTCTCCATCTTGCTCTTTTCCTCTCTCCCTTTACTTCTCTCTTATTCCTCTCTTTCTCTTCTATCTCTTCCTTTCTATCTATTTCTCTATCTTCCTCTCTCTCTTCCTTTCTCTCTCTTCATATCTCTTCCTCTCACTATAACAATTACTGATGTGGCTATTAAATTTAATTTTTATTAACAGTCAAGTAATTTTGTCTCAAACTTATAAGTCGTACACAATAAAAAAACACAATATAAACTTCAACATGCAATGAATTTTATTCGACATAAATAATAACATAACATTTTAAGACTGTTGTAATAGTTTTACAGAATTGCCGATCCTCAGTCCTATTTTAATTCTTTCACCTCTGCACCTTAAATGTAATAAGCATCGCAGTTAATAGATAATTGATAATATATAATTAATATTTCTATAATATATGTATTGTATTAGATTAGGGTAAGGGTTGATAATAATAAGACTTGACTTGGAGTGAGAAGATTAGTGAGGAAGGCAGTATTTTCCGTGGTATTTTTCATACCATCATATTATGGTTTATTATATATTTTATTATATACATATATACTATTTTTTTATTTAACTGTTAAGAATTTACAGCCAGAGAAATGTATGTATATCTGTGAAGTGTTCAAAATAACATTTAGATATATGTTTTTGAGACTCTAAATTGCAAAATAGAAAGGCTTAAGTTTAAAATTAATACAATATTCCTAAAAGATTTAATCAACAAATCTTTTTTTTATAATTATCCACTTAAGATAGTAGAAAAGTTGGCTACAATTTATTAGCATACATTTAAAAGTACTTTGCATTTATATCTCTATATGTATTGTATGACTTTCTATCTTTAAAAGAGAAAAAAAATTGTTTCTTTTTAAATAGTTAGGAAATAGCAAATGAAACACGCGCATTTCAAAATACTATCAATATGTCGATGTTTTTTTTTTAATATCTAACTACTTGTTTGTTGATATGCTTCGCTCTTCTTCATGAAAATAGTTTTTCTCACTTTCTCTTATTTTCATCTCGGTAAAAGAAACACTGTTAGAGTATCCTGTTAAATGATGCCAGATCATTGCCTTTGGAAATGATGTATGTCCCCATTGACCATTTAGATTAGAAGAAACACATCTTTCATACCACCAGGCACCCGAACTTCTCTCTGCACAGTTTTTGCCACTGTCTATATCGTTATCTCTATCAAAAGTACTAAAGTACATGTTGAAATTTTTTTATAAACTATCTCCAGTATTTCCTGAATATTTTCCTATCTGTAGTTTATATTTCTCAGTCTCACTCAATACTTTAAAGTTTTCGTATTGCGCAAAATAGTTTGTGTTGTTATATTCTAAATCAATTCTCAAATCATATTGTCCAGTAGAAGTTAACTTAAAAATATTTTCATTTCCCATATAAAATTCCCCAATGTTGTAATCTCCAAAGCCGTCACGATACTCCTTCCAGCCTCTATAGAAATCTACTTTTCCGTTGATTCTTCTCTGAAAGATGATCCATCCACCGCCGTCTGTCTTGGTGTCACACATGACATATAACCCAGACTTTAACGTTACAATTACTCGTTCTTGGAAGCTGTTGATTGCACGGCAAGACATTGGTCGTCCTGTTTAAAAACAATTCAATACAATATAATCAGCATTACAAAAGACAAAGTAACAAAAATTAAAAAAAAATAATTATAGTGACCACAAAATGAGACCTGTTACTATATTTGTAAGGTCTGTAGGACATGCCATCAGCCCTTAAATTATGTTAAGACTGCACAAAACTAGATGATTTGATTTACAAATATTTTAGATCTTTAAAGTTCAAGTAAGTTAGATAGTTTTAAAAAATCCATTTTAAAAATCAATTATTTTATCTCTTCACTAAAATAGTGTTATGTGTTTCCTAAACCTCTTCATCCTAAATATGTTTAGTTTGACTAAAATTAACTAAAAATTCCAAACAAAAAAAAATTTGCTTATCCGGTTAAACGCCACCTTTAAATTATTAAAACTTAATATGAAATAATATCTGTTGGAATACATGACGCTGAGCATCTTCATTCATAGACGCTGACAGCATTTGATATAACAACGGTTTATTCAATATTTTGTGCTTGCTGAAACACAAATTTATATTTTCATTGCATTTCTTTGGCAATTTATTCCAGCAATATTTGTTTATTTCACTTGCGTATTTTGGTCTTCCTTTTTGTTTCTTTTTTATTCTAATGAATATTGACTTTAAATAATTATTGGTGACACTTTACACAGCTCAAGATAAAAATTCTGTAATTGTAAACATTACAAAATCATAAAATAACTCAACCATACCTAAATGATTTGTATGTTATTGGACATTCCAACTATAACACTGGAAGCGTTGTAATTTTTATCAATAGGGATTCATCCAAATATATTCACATTAACGTTATTTGTATATCTTTATCCGAAATATAATTCTTATGTTGCTTATTAATAGCTAAGTGTATAGGCCTATAAAAAAACTGTAGTAAATGTAGGCTATTACATTATGTCGGAAAATGCGTTAGGTTAGTAGTACTAATTAGATTCTGTAAAGACGCTCCGAGTGCTTTTTTTATAAAAGGATATTATAACATATTTTACAATACAATTTTAGTGGCATCCATGTGCCCAACAGGCAATATCCCGAATTTCCATATGGCTCATCCGACCCTGCACCCATCTTGTTAGTCAGCACATTGTGCCCACCTAATGGACACGCTCACAATATAGAGAATCGGTTAATCAGTTTGTGACTCAATATATTTTTAAAAAATTAGTCAATTTCTGAAAATACTACTACTAATAATAATAATAATAGTAACCCTTTACCTTTCTCAATCATTTCCTTTATTTGTGTCAAAGCAGTTGACAGATTTGTTAATTGTGTCCCTAGATCCACTTCTAACGTACTTAAACTTTGTTGACTGGTATTCAAACCTTTATTTATGTTCATTATGTTTTGTCTATTAGTACTGACGTCTCCGGTAATGTTTTGTATCTTCTGTTTGTGTGAGTTCATGTTTTCTTTCAACTGATTTATATTGTATTTATTAGTATTTACTTCCTCTGTCATGTTTTGTATCTTCTGTTTGTTTAAGTTCAAGTTTTCTTTCAACTGATTTATATTGTCCTTATTAGAATTTACTTCATCTGTCATGTTTTGTATCTTCTGTTTGTTGGTTCTTAAGTCATCTTTTAGCCTGTCTACAATTTGTGTGAGAGTATTCAATTCTTCATTATGGCTTGCAATGCTTTGTTTGTTAACATTCAAATCATTTATGCAGTTTTGCCTGCTAGTTTCTTGGTCGTCTTTAATGATATTAATATTTTGACTGTTAGTGTCCAATCCATCTTTTATGCTTTTGATATTTTGACTGTTAGTGTCCAATCCATCTTTTATGCTTTTGATATTTTGACTGTTAGTGTCCAATCCATCTTTTATGCTTTTTATATTTTGACTGTTAGTGTCCAATCCATCTTTTATGCTTTTGATATTTTGACTGTTAGTGTCCAATCCATCTTTTATGATTTTGATATTTTGTTGTTTAGTATTGATATCTTCTTTTATGTAATATATATTATTTTTATTATCTAGTCCATTTTTTTTCTCTATGTCAGCCTGTCTTAAAAGTTTCGGTATAACATTGACCAAATCATTAAATGTTGGATTTGAAACAGTAATTGCTAACACCTCATTTAACCGTTTATATCTTCCATCAGGTTCCATGACATGAGCTCCACAAAAATATTTTCCAGACTCTGAGGACTTTATATAGCTCCAAGAAACTTCAATAAATGATGCTTGCAATTTGGTATCAGAAAGTTTCCCATTAGCCATATTAAAATTACTCTCTTGTTTGGTTGTGACAACTGGTTGAACTTTATCTATAGTAGCAATGACACCATTTGGCTCTGTGAAACAATGACATTTCAAAATGTTGTAAATTAGTGTTTAAATTAACATAATCATTATCTATAATAGTATATGTTATAAAAACAAATGAATTTTAAAGCAATAAAAAACGAAAAGCAATTACTTTGTTATTCTTAATCATCTTTCACTTTGTAAGTGCTTCTAAAGACTACCAATCTGATCAATAATATAAGTATGAAATAATATAACTGAATAGGTGTAACCTTAAACTTTTCACCGCTGTATTTTACGTCAGGCACAGACTTTTAACATTAAAGCTTTGATTCCTGTTTGTAACAAAATGTTTTATTTTTCGGCCAAAAATTAAATGTTTTATGCTGTGAAAGTAGTGTCTAAACTCATTAAAAATAATTTTTCTTGTTTTCTAACTAAATGATTAAATGGCTGCTTGGTCGGGCTGTTTGCGCGCTGGACCTATAAGTGGTCTCAGATTCAAACCCTGCCCGCTGCCATCCCGCTGCCATCCCTCTTCGTTCTGCAGGAGATTTTGACAAGTAAGTAAATTATCTTTAACTCTGACCAACTAAAACCAAAAGACGTTTGTGTCTCGAGTGTGTCATGTGGCCAGCAAAATGACATAGGAACTAACACTCTTTCCTATTCCCTTTTCATAGACATCGCCGCCCTTGCCAATTTTCTGCGCTGCGGTAGGCAAAAGCTTTTTTCATTTTTGACTCAATATAACACAACATGGGACAGATAGGTTAGCTTAAGTCTATTGTTTGTTTGTCTTTGTTTTGTACCTAAAGAAAGTCTTGTGGCCAAAATGTTGTTTTTAATTAGCCCGGAATGGTTACTTATATATTTTTTTTTTTAGGGTATTGTGTAAGGGAAGTATACAAAGTGTATCAATTGTTTTAGGGATTTTCTGCCTTCATAAATTTAATGTTAATGTAAAATTAATGGATTAGATCATAATAAATTTACTTTTCTAAATTTCCAAATAAAGAACGAGTCCTATGAAATCAAATCTGAGCGAACTGTAATCTCGGGTTCAAATCCTGGTGAAGAAAGATATTTTTCTTTCTAAATCTTTAGGTGCCTCGGAGTTCATCCAACTCTAATACAGATTTAACTTCGGGAAAGTTAAGGTGGTTGTTGAGCTGGCCACATAAAACCCTCCTAAACCATGGGCCACAGAAACAGTTGACCTTAACATCTTCTACCCTATTAACCACAAAAGCTGAAAGTGGAACTTTTTATGTCAAACCAGAGAAGATGTTCATAATCTTGTCTTGTTTAATATTCTCCTAAATCTATAAATTGTCAAATAGACTTTGGAATAAAATTATATATCATTATATGTTTTTTGTTACTTTACCATGAAGAATATACATAAATTGAACTGTTGAATTATGATCCAGATTCTGTGGAAACACATTCAAATTTTCAAAAGTTTATTCTTCAAACACTGTGTGAAAATATTTTCACAATGATAATGATTAAAGTTGTGTATTTATTTAACGAAAAACACATATTTGTTGACAAAAGTGTCTTTACAATACATATGATTTTATGAGCATTATAATTATGAGCAAAGCGATGCTAACTACTTATAACGTTTAATAACGATTCCATTTGACTTGATATCCTTAGAGCCGCTACACCTGACTGGACACCCATTAGAGCCGCTACACCTGACTCAACACCCATTAGACCCGCTACATCTGACTTGACACCCTATAGAGCCGCTACACCTGACTTGACACCCCTTAGAGCCGCTACACATGACTTGACACCCTTAGAGCCACTACATCTGACTTGACACCCCTTAGAGCCGCTACATCTGACAACACCCCTTAGAGCCGCTACATCTGACTTGCCACCCATTAGAGCCGCTACATCTGACTTGACACCCCTTAGAGCCGCTACACCTGACTTGACACCCTTTAGAGCCGCTACACCTGATTTGACACAACTTAGAGACGCTACATCTGACTTAAAGGATTTAAAGTTTCTCTACTTGTAGGTTTCTTTAAAACTAAACTAGCAAAACAATTTATAGTGAATATGTGATATAATAATAGAAAGACGGAAATCTTTCATACAAATTTTATGCGTGCATAAATGAAATGAAATTAACCTTGAAACTAAAATGTAAATAAATTTTAGGTGTTACTTGAAGTGAACATGTTAAGGTTAGAGGTTCGATAATTTCTTTGATAACTTTAGAACTTGCCACAAAATGGAGTTTGGTTTCTGAATAAGAGAGTAAATTCTTTCTTCTTCACCTTCTCATTAAAATAAAAGTTTTTAAGTTATTAAAACATACAACTAAACCTTAGTTTATCCAAAAAAAATAAATTAGTAGTAAAATGATTTCTTTTAAAATGAGCTACAAAGCAAACGGAAAAAAAAACTTCTTCTTCTTCTTCTTCGTTCTCATTGTTATGTTGGAGTGTTCAGATGAGTAGACCAATACATGAGATGAACTGCGCAGTGGTTTCCAAATCAAGGAGCTCTCCATAGAGTTTCCTTTCTATTGGGGTGATTTGGCGCCAATGTCTTATACGGGCCTCTTGGTATAGAGAGCAGTTTTGGAGGACGTGGTCTGTATTCTCTGGTGATACTCCACATGGGCAGATTTCACTGGTTCCAATTTTGAGCTTCCGGTACATGTGTTGTCGCATTCTGTTGTGTCCGGTCCTGAGTCGATAGATTAGACGTTGATCTTGTCGGGATAGCTTATAGTAAGCGTCATCTTTCTTGTGATTTGGATGAGAGCTCGTTCATTTCTCATTTATTTTATTTACGATTAATTTCTTCAATTCTTCTGGATAGAGTTTATTAGTGTGTTAGCTCTCCCACTAAATATAGAGTGTGTCAGCCATCTTATTTCCTTCTAGTTCTATATGAGCTGGTATCCATTGAATTACAGGTTGTTTTTTTTTTTTGGCTTTTGTTAATACAAACACTAAGCACAAAGAATTTATATAACGTTGTTCCACAGGGTTTCATTTATGGATGTTTATTGTATCTTTAAAGCTAAATCTGTGTTAAAATATACACCTATTGGTCTACTAACTCTCTTCAAGCTAGTTTGGTAATAAAAACACAATGAAGAGCCAGTATATGTTAAACAGTTTAGATAAAATTTACAGACTTTAAATTAAAAAAAAAAAATAGGAACACCCACAGTCGTTGCGCTACAAGAAAAACACAAAGTTAGATAAAAAAAAGTATAATAAAATAGAGGCGAGAGTAGAGCTCCAGAAAGATAACTTTTACATGAATAGACGAACCAAACCTGTAACATACTAGAAAAAGACGTGGTGAGTGACATGTTTGTACAGAGGTTCTATTTTCCTTGAAAAACGCAAAGGAAAGCTGATGATGATGATGAAAATGAAAGAATTCAAACCTTCTATACGACCAGAAGAACTTTTTAAAAACATCTTGTATTCCCTACTAAAAAATAGCTCTCGACCGGAAAAAGTGATGACATTAGCTTATGCGAACTATCAAAGCACCCTTACGACGAATTCAAGAGACAGATAAAGATAATGATGATAAGTTTTTCAATAATCAAATAAACAAATGTCTACTATATACATTTTTAACTTAAATTTTTGAATTGACTTACTTTGATGGGACGCTGTCAGCTCTATTTTCTCTAAGGTACATTGATCGTTTTTCTCAACAACCTTTAAACGTCGTATCTCTTCTATTAAAGCGGTCGTATTTGTTCTATATTCTACCTCTTTCTTAGCCACTATAGATGAGTTGGAAGCATTTGCTTTATCACCCTCAGCCTTACATCTGTAAACTTTGGCATCAAACTGAGTTGGATTGTGTAAAGCTAAACTAATATACAGATTTCCAAAACTGATTTGTTCATGATGTAGTTGAACTAGCTGTGAGAGATTTAAAGTTTTAGCTTCTAAAGTAATAAGATCAAAAAACTCTTTCAAAGTTTCATTATAACGAGAAAGAGTTAGAGATCTGATAACATCCAGATTTTGAACTTGGTTGTTGGTTACAGAACAGTTGACCTCAAGTTGTGCAGTTATCTCCTCTGATATGACGTTTGGATGGACATCAATGACAAGTTCTGAAAAAAAGTTAAATTGTATTTATCAAAACTCGCAGCTAGTGCTGCATAGAATTTTGCATTCATTATTAATCTTAAGACTCGAAGGAAAGCCTTATTATTCATCAAAAATATACTTGGATTAAATACAAAAATACCAATACAAGAAAGAATAACAATAATCCGATCTCTATTGCCAAATATAAGTGCTATTTAAAAAAAAAAAAACAACGTAAAAACCTAATTAGAGAAAATCATGCACCTATAAATATGAAAAAATAAAGATTCTACTATCATACAAGACACTTTTTTTTTGAAACCTAAATTATGAAGAAAATGTTCAATTAAGAAAGAATAAACATTTTTTTTTGTTGTTGTAACCCTATTGGCGACGCGATAGTGTTAACTGTTTATGATCAGCTGACACCCGTGACACAAGCTAGTAATAAAATTTTTTTTTTTTAGATTGTCAAGGGACTAACTTTGCACATAAATAATACCCATGTTATGGTCATTTGATTATAAGTTTTCGTGAACCAGAGAGAGTGTGTAAGGCAGGGTATATCAGTCCAGAACAGAAAGAAGACCAAGAGTGTTAGTGGGTCATAAAGACTGTCCTGGTGGAGTCCTCAAGTAAAACGTAGGAGTCGAGGAATAGTTACTGGTAGTGCAGTTTTGAAAGGCAGTACGGCGATCTAAAGTGTACCATTTTTTAAAAGTTTATTGTGTAGTCAATTGTATCTTATTGATAATTTTTTATTTACTCATTATTAAGGGACCAGATTATTTTAATCATTTGTTGTCAAGTTCTTGAGTTTGATGCGTTGTGTAATAAGCAGTTGTTTACATGAAGCATGATAAAGATGGAGAGAATTTTAGCAGCATACATGTACATGTACACATTATTCTTTAAAATATTTACATATCCTTCCATTTCAAGAATTTTATAAAATAGTGTTCTCTGTATCTCTATTTCATACCCTCTATCTAATTAATTTATTGAGATATCTTACTTTTTACACATTTTACAATTACAAGTTAATTGCCATAATTTAAGACTAAGCCTACGACTAAAACGTCTTTATTGATTCATATAGAAATTTTTTGTAATCACAAGGACTTTTTTTCTCATATACAGACATCACAACAGAAACATACACTAAAATAAAACAGACACAACATGAAGAGTTCATGCAGCGATTACACAGAGGTATCTTTGTCCATTTCATGTTTCAACGGCTGGTGTTGACATTGTCTAACCGAGTAAGGTACGAACAAGTTTTTATACCGCTTTGTTCTAGTCTTGATTGACAGTAGTCTATTAAGTCGCAACAACTTGACGTACATATGATGGAGCTGGTGGCTGATGTCTTCCAAGATGTTTCCCATTTTTGTTTTTTATTTACACTTTTTTTTAAATTCATATTGTTATAAACCTGGTGAAGGCACAAAGAGGGGTAGTGGTGTGTGTGTAGTCAGCCGACGATAATAGCTTCAGGCCAGCGCTAGACGAGCGGTCAACCGTGACGAGTTACAACGGTCAGCCGAGTCGAGTGTCAACAAGACGGTTCGGGAAGGATTGCCCTCGTGAACAGAGCTCAGGAGCGTTACGAGAGTTTTAGTCATCTGACCACCTAGAAACGTCGAGCGGCGTTCTGTCCGGTTCGAGAAGGCCAGTAATGACCCTATATAAGAGCGGAGGTGTCGCAGTCTAGACGGTTCACGACAAGAGTTCAGAACACTGTCGACTACAGCACAGTTCGGCGGTGTGGTTCTGTACGGAGCATTACGATGGTTCAGTGCTCAGTACTATCAACTACAGTTGAGACAAACGGCGTCCATATCTTGGTCTGTGATCGAGTCCGACACAACGAGCCTAGTGTGTCCTGAACTGTTGAACCCAGTGCAAGCCCGAAACGAGACGGAGAGGCCAGTGCTAGAATTTATACGGCGGTACGGTGTTATCGGAGAGATATTTGTGCAGTGTACGTGTTGCCAATTGTAAAGTATTGGCTGTTATTTATTCAACTATTAAAGTGTTACGTTACTCTGGAGCCCTAAGTTGTCAAGTTCTTTAAGTTGGTGGTGTATGGTGCAGTTTGCAGGGAGCCTGGATAGTGAGATTCGTAACAATATTTTTTCAAACATTAATATCATTGATGACAAGATTGTCATATAGATACACTTAAGAGTAAATTATCTTCTCTTTTAATACAATGTCTGTAATGGATTATTTGGATGTTTAAAGGTATGTGCAATGAAACTTACAGTGTAAATTGTTAGAAATATTTTAAAAAGTTACATAAATGTGACGAAACAAATCTACAGACCTGAGGTGGAAAATAAAAAAAAAGAAACAAATAGAAAGAAACGTTGAAGCAGAGTCATTTTGACAGTGTGAATAGCAATGAAGACAAAACTTGTTTATATAGACAATTTATTGACTCGTGGCACAAACTACATGGCACTTTCTTATCATTTGAAGTTACAACAACATCTCTAAGTCAACATAACGTCCTGGTAGTTAATAGGACAAGCGTGACCAGAGAGAAATCCTTGACCAGTGTGACTTGAACACTTATCAAGAAATGTTATAGTCTGTAACGTATTGAGTTGAGATATAGAAATAGACAGAGACAGAATGAACTCGACTTTGAGTGCTAAAAAGATAAAAAACTAATTACTGAGCTCTCTGGTCTTTGAAACAAAACAACTCGCTAAAATTGCAACGCAAACTAAAAATGTTTTCTTTAGTTTTTTTCATTTATATACATTCATTCGTATTGTATTGGAAGACTCTAATCCAATGTTAACAAAAAAAGTTTCCCTTTCAGACCTTGTGATGTATAAGAAAAACAATAAAAAGGTTACCTGTATCTGTGACTAACGGTTAATAAGGATGTCATGTTGCCAGAGCCACAACCGCTCTTTTTAATTTTTTTTAAGTAATGTCAGGAACTAGAGATAGGTGGACCAACTAGCCCCTGCACTTACTTCACGTTAACTAAGTAAAAAAAAAATATTACAAAAAGGGTCAACCATCTGCCGTATTGATCACATGGTCTAAAAGGGTAACTTTAGTTAATTTGCAATAGAGAACAATTTGTTTTAGGAAATATTTAAAACAGCGGTTCTCAACCCCTTTAGTGTCACGAACCCCAAAAGTAATATATGTTTCTGTTCATGGGACTAGGTAATTGTGAAATTGCAAATTTTATAAAATCGTTATCCTAATGTCTTTGTTTATGATTTATAAACCTTTATGTAATTTTAATTTTTTAAATAAATTTGTTTAATAATTCAATTGCTTACATAAAATTTATCTTTATGACTTGCATTTATTAACTTTTCTATTGCGTATTTATTATATTCATGTGTATATTTGTGTGACCGTTTGAAAAGTATGGCAGAAAATGGATTATTTGTAAGAGCTATTTAAATGTCATCTTCAATATGCATTTTAATTCTATATTTGGACTTAATAACTAATAGGCTGGAAAACCCGATGACATAATTTATTGTAAGAAATCGATGAATGGAATCAATTTGAGCAATATTCCTTTGTCTTATAATTATAAATGAGCATACTTACCCACTATAGTTCAATTTTACTTGTTAGAAACAGTGAAAAAAAATATTTCCTACGATAAAAAGAGAAAGAACCATAAATTTCAGATCCCCTAAAGCAAAAATAAAGTAGCAATTATACATAAACCATAATCTTCAAATACAAAAACAAAATTTAATAAAATACTCTGAAAGACACAAAGATAAAGGCACATTCCTCGTCCCATATGTTAGGACAAATTTGTGCAAATACTCCTTCTTCCCTATTGCAATTAGAGCATGGAATAGGTTGCCTGAGCTAGCCAGGAAAACCAGTGACTTGGCAGATTTTAAGTCATTGGTTAATATGCATGACTAAATGCATGACGCGTAGGACGTAATCATCTTCTTGTTTAAAGTAACGTCTGTATTGTATAAAATAAGATAAGAAGATAAGACCTAACAATGTTGATGTAAAAATGATAATGTAAATGTCTTTTTGTTCTAGCTCTCGGTCAACGAGGGAGCTATATTGACAGTACAACGACTAACCGCATAAACATTTTCAAAACTAGTGTCAAAGTCTAGAGGCGACCTAGAGATGCCGAAATAAAAAATATCAGTAGAAAAATGACTATTATAATTGGCTTAAATGTAGAAAATGTTTCTTAAATTTGTGATCGTCATTAGAATTGAGGGTAGTTCTCTTTACAACTTGAGACCGATAAGAGCTCCTCTAAACTTAAGAGAGTGGAAGAGAGAGAGAGAGAGAAAGACACAGAGAGAGAGGAAGAAAGAGAGAAGGGGGAAATAAACCTCTGTATGGTAGTTATTATTTCTTTTTTGCAATTTTATGGGTTCATATTAATAAGCTCTCAGGCTAGATGCGAGATCTGAAGTCGAAATCAACGGTGAAACCATCTCATAATTGCTTTTATGTATGTCCGCCTTAGAAAAGTCATGTTGAGTAACGATGTAATGAATTTGACTAGGTTGTTGAAGCTCTTTTTAAATGGCACACTAACACTAAGACCTTTTTCAATTTTATTTTATGTTGTACAGTACAAATTTAGGTAAGTTCGCAGTAATCTTCGATTTAAAAATAAAAAAAATAATAGTAATGATGAAACTCGACCCTGACAGAAAATGAATACTGGTTCGTTTTTAACAAAATAACAATTATTATTATCTTTATATGGTTCTATATTGGTACTTATAGCTCAGAACACTATGGTCCAATCTTATTTTTGGACCAGTGTGGGGGGAGAAATTCAGCCTTTAGTCGCTCAGAAAACACATCTCTGCACAATTTGGGTGTCGAACCTCCAGCCCCCTATGATAGGTAGCCATGCCAAGCTTCCCACATTAATATTTTGAAAGAAAAAAAAGCAACTTCAATTAATGCTATAATTTACTTCTGTATAGAATGCAGTGCTTCAAAAGCCTTTGTCTTTAAACAATAAGGCTATAGTTACGTAATTAATTAAGATATATAATTTCGTCGCCATTTAAATAAATAACCCTCTAATAAATCATATTATATGAGTCTAACATTGTAAAATATCCATCAAAGTTTTTTTTCCCTACGACAAACACTAATTGTAAATTAGTTCATAGATTTACATAAATGATTTTATTGATTTTTCTTTACATTTAAAAAAAAAAAGTAATTGAGCTACTAACGAGTTCAATAAATGTACAGTAAGCTAATCGCTCCTTCCCTCTACTCAAAATTTCTGCTTCCGCCCCTGAATCGAGCTTTTTTTTTTTCTTGGTATAAAGTTTACCGCTCACACATTCCCAAAGTAGATCAAACTAACGCAAGCTGAGAACTCACTGTTATTTTAAAGTCATTGTCACTCCCTTTAAAAATCATAATAAGGATCATAATACAGAAGGGAGATAACTCAGTTAATTGGAGGTGGTTAAAGCACAAACATAATTATCTTTTTTTTTTTCGTGTCAGCGCTTTATTGTAACATGCATGTTTTTTTTCATCGTACAGATTTCCTCTACATTTCTGACCGTTTGATTTTAAAAGTATTATAAGGACATTATTCCAAGCAGTCTGGATCAAACAACTTTTTTTATGCTATTTGCTAAAGTAAAAAAACAAAAGTATCTCTTTCAGACCTTAAAATACAGATGGTACAATGATGATGTAAAGGTCATCTGTTTCTTTTTAGCCCTTGGTTAGCGATGGTGTCATGCTGCCAGCACAACGAGTAACCCAATTTACATTTCCCCAACTACTATCATGTATATCTAAATATCCCGAGATTATAAAGCTTTACCAGCAATCAAACATTGGACTCTATGTCGGAGGCCAAGGACTTGATAGATCAGCAGACGAGCCTAATATATAATATTAAGTAATGATTTTTTTTCAGCCTTAATATTTAGAGCAATGGCATTTGTAAAGTACTACAAATGTATGTGTGTTTTTAGAGTTTATATGTCACAAAGTAGTTAGGACTAAGGCGCTCTGAGAACGCTCCTTTTTTTACAAAGCTTATATAGCTGGAGTGGCGACCCTCGCACTGGACAGTGGCGGTAACAGTCTAGGAATATGAGACAAGTTCCCCGCAGTTAGCACTGTACTCGGCCACTTATAGCGAGTGGATCCTGGATCGGGTACGGTGCGATGTGTACGCGTCAAGGCCCGGTCTGGCCCAGTCCATCGATATGGCCGTCTACCGCTAGGAGCCCTCAGACAGGACACGGGATGAAGAGTCCCAATGGCCAGGCCTGGTTGTTAGATAAAAGCCTTTCCAACTAACAACGGCGCCATCCCCCATTGGACTTTATTTAAATTACCCTTTCAGACCTTGTGGTCTATAGGGCAGATGATGTAAAGTTCATCTGTTTTTGTGGCCTACGGTTAACGAGGGTGTCATGTAGCCAGCACAACAAAAAAAACGCCTATACTTTTCGCCAACTAATGTCAGGTACAAATTAGAGCTCGGTGGACTCGGAGGCGCCCGAAGATTCCGAAATTGAAAATCCCAGTCCTCATATGGATTCGAACCCCGGAACACTGGTTTGGTAGCCAAGCGCTTTACCTCTCAGCTACCGCGAATCTTCTGGCCTAACTGAAGTCTTATATCTGATGTTATTGTTTTGAAAAGGCTCAATCTCGTATTGGGATCCTCAAAAACAAAAAAAAAACAAAAAAAAAAAAAAAAAAAACACATTTCCGCTATTAAAAAAAGTTCAGGGATATGAACTTTACAAGATTACTATTCGTTTTAAATTAGGTCAAACTTATGATGCAAACTAATTAGCCTTTTCTCTTAAAAAAACTGCTTGAATAACTGATTTTAAAAATTAGATTTTTCGCTTTCAGAAAAAAAAAAAAAGTAGCCGTTGCATCAGAACTTTAACTAGTCTAAACTATTGTGATGTCGGATTTTCAATATCTTTTCTAGTTTACGAGTTCTAAGCGGGACGGACGGACAGACGGACAGACATTTTACAGAAAAACTAATAGCGTCTTTTCCCCTTTTTAGGGGGCCGCTAAAAAAGAGTCTTTAGTGCTACTTAGTTTGATTTTGGGAATGTGTGAGCGGTAAAATTATCTTTATGCAAAGAAAAAAAAAATCGATTAAGGGGCGGAACCAACATTTTTTAGAGGACGGAAGGAGCGTTTACATTTATTGTGCTTCGATTAATTCCGTTAGTAGCTAGATTTTTTTTATTTTTGTTTTTTAATGTGAAAAATTCAAAGAAATCATTTATTTAAATCTATCACCTAGTTACCAATCTGTGTTTTTCGAAAACAAAACTCTATTTTTTAGAAGGATATTTTACAATGTTTAAATCTAATAGAATTATAATTCCTTCAGCAGTTCTTGATTTAAACGGAAACGAAATTATATATGTTAGGTAATTACGTAACAATATCCTTATTGTTTGAAGACAAAGGCTTCAGAACTGCTGCATTATATACAAAAGTAAAGCTATAGTATTAACTGAAGTTGTTTTATTTTCAAAATATGAATGTGGAAAGCGTGGTTGATACGCTATGTAGGATTAAACGTGGCTAGGCTTGGCTACCTATGAAGAAGGCTTGAGTTTTGACACCCGAATCGAGCAGAGTTGTGTTTAATGAGAACCTAAAGGACACTGGTCCAAAATTGAGATTGGACTATAGCTCTCTGAGTATGTTATAAGTATATATATAAGTAGCACTATATAAAAAATAATTTTTATTATTATGTTAAAAAAGAACGAGTATTCTTTGTTATTGTCGAGTAAAATTATTATTATTATTATTATTATTATTATTATTATTATGTTAGAAACGAACGAGTATTCATTTTCTAGCGCAGCCATGGTCGAGTTTCGTTAAAGGGACAAAAAATCATCTTAGTCCCATTAACAGTTTTAGCCGAGGAATTTTGGGCTAGAAATGTTTTATAGACAAAGGGAGATAATATAAAGCTGATGTAAAAATGTGTTATTAAAGATAAAATGTTTTCATTGTAAACTAGTAAATATATCAAATAATTTCCTCACAAGAGCATTTTTAGGTGTGTGTGTGTGTATGTGACAAGAGCGACAGCAAGGGTTGCTACTTTTTTAATTAAGAGTAAGTCCCCTTGATTAAATTATTTAAGTCCCTGTTAACAGTATACAAATGCCATTTTCTCTTGAGTCTTTAGCTGACCATTGTACATTATTATGAAAGGAATTGTTATAGTGTCTATAGAATAGTCTTGTTGTTGTGCTCGGTTTGTGTTACTAAAGAGGAGTGTGCCATTTTATGGGTATGTGTTTTGGTTTATTGGTTGTTAATAAGTTGGTTTCTGTAAATATTATGTCTACTTATATATCTAGAGGTTCTAATTAATAGCTTAGGTAGTGTAACTTGGGACCACTGAATACCACTGGACGAACTTGCCAGTACAGCAGAAGTCACTGATCTCATGGCCTAATCCTAATGCAAGGTCACAGTGATCGCCATTAGAGTTGTGGGTAGTTCTATTTACAACTCTAGGCCGATTTAAGCTCCTCTACACTTAACAGAGTGGAAGAAGATAAAAGAAGAGAGAGAGAGAGAAGAAAGAGAGAGGAAGATAGTGAAAGAAGAAGAGAGGGAGAGAGAGAAAGGAAGAGAGAAAGAGAGAGGAAGTTAGAGAGAGGGAAAGAGGATGCGCTATGGTTCAATCTCATTTTTGGGAAGAGGAAAGAAGGGAAGAGAGAGAAAGAGATAGAGAGAAACAGAAAGAGAGAGGAAAGAAATGAGAGAGAGAGAAAGAGATAGAGAGAAACAGAAAGAGAGAGGAAAGAAATGAGAGAGAGAGAGAAAGAGATAGAGAGAAACAGAAAGAGAGAGGAAAGAAATGAGAGAGAGAGAAAGAGATAGAGAGAAACAGAAAGAGAGAGGAAAAGAGAGGAAGAGAGAAAGAGATAGAGAGAAACAGAAAGAGAGAGGAAAAGAGAGGAAGAGAGAATAAGATAGAGAGAAACAGAAAGAGAGAGGAAAAGAGAGGAAGAGAGAAAGAGAAAGAGAGAAACAGAAAGAGAGAGGAAAAGAGAGGAAGAGAGAAAGAGAAAGAGAGAAACAGAAAGAGAGAGGAAAAGAGAGGAAGAGAGAACGAGAGGAACAGAGAGAGAAAGGAGAAGAAAGAGAGAGGGAGAGAAAGAGAGAGGAAAGAAATGAGAGAGAGAGAACGAGAGGAACAAAGAAAGAGACAGAGGAAGTGAGAGAGAAGGAGAGTGGAAGAGAAAGAAAGACGAAGTGAGAGAGAGCGAAAGAGATAGAGAGGACGACATAGAGAATAAGGAAGAGTGAGAGAGGAAGAGAGAGAAAGAGGAAGAGAGAGGAAGAGAGAGAGAGGGGGGAAGAGAGAGATATAATTAAAGAAAGAGAGAGGAGAAGAAAGAGAGAGAAGAAGAGAGAGAGATAGAGAGAAACAGAAAGAGAGAGGAAAAGAGAGGAAGAGAGAAAGAGAGGAACAGAGAGAGAAAGGAGAAAAGAGAGAGAGGGAGAGAAAGAGAGATAAAGAGAGAGAGAGAGCCTACCCCAGCGGATCACTTCGGGGGGCTGATTTTGAGTTCGTGTTTATGCATTAAGCTTTCTTTGTAAATGTGTTTGTTTTTTTCTTTTATTATAGAGAATGAAAATGAATTGCTATTTCGTCAAGCTGATTTAGTCCAAACTTGAGTCCAAACTCTTTTTTTTGTCATTATTGAATGAGGTAGTAGAAGAATAGAGAAGAATGAAAATGTGTTTTAGTATAAGAACTTTAAACTTCCATTTGAACTCCTAAATAGTTTAAACTAAAGACATGTACGCCCATTTATTTTGTCATTACTCAGCCTTTTTTTTTGTTTGACCAAGTAGCACGTTCTCCTTATGTCACCATCCTGTCCCCTACTTTGTAATCATGTCACTGGATAGGACTAGAACAGCGGTCTTCAACAGGGGTGCTATCGCCACCTTGGGGGCGTTTTTGAGATTTTGGGGGGTGCTGGGAGCCAAAGGGGCGGTAGGGGGGCGATGGATACAATAGGGGTTGTAAAGGGGCGCTGGGGGGAAAGAAGAAACGCAAGATGCATTAAAACAAAACAAATAAAAAAAATTAACATTCAACTCTGGCAAACTACATATAGACAAGTTGTTTGTAAAATGTTTTACATATTTCCGATGTTCCCGTACGACGACGGGGGATAAGAGCTGACAGGCTTTAAACCTGGAACAATCGATAAATCCAAAACGACAGTCCGCTGGAGCAGGCAACCATCCTAGTTCTAGTAAGCTTGTTTGTAATTTAAGAACAGAGACAACGTTAGAAATTGAGTTTAAGAATCCCATTTTCTATTTTTAAATTCGTATTCTTTTGATAAAGTATTTAGTGTCCTTAGATCTTGCGCGCATAAGTGTTGTTGATTTGATAAACAAACTAGGTAATACGCCTTTTAGGTTAGAGTTTATTTAATCTACATATGTTAATATATTGATATTTAAATGTTAATTGAAAAAAGCCTGACTGGGTGGACCACTTCGGGGGTCGATTTTGAGTTTGTGTTTCCACACAAACTGTTTTTGTAACCTTGATATTTTATCAAGATATTAAATCTATATTAAAGAGTTTTACAATACTTGTTAACAAATGAATTACTGCTTAAGGACGTCGATCTTTACGGGGGAACCTCTGTAACTCCATCAACCTATAAGCTCGACAAGGACAATCGCCTTAGTCATGCGGTCTTCTCCCATGGGAGATAAGTATTAGTAACAGCATACAAATTAATAAATAAATAACATTTTGTTCAACTTTACCTTCTCACGCTTTTTTATAAGTGTTTTTCTTAGATGGGGCGTTAGCGGTTTTTTTAAAAGAAAAAATACGAAAAGGGGGCGGTAGGCCAAAAAAGGTTGAAGACCACAGGACTATAACGTGTCAGTGTTTACGGCCGCGTCTATCTTTGTTTTGTCTCACTCTTTCTCTCATTATCTCAACTCATTACGTTACAGACTATTACATTTCTTGATAATTGGTCAAGTCCCACTGGTCAAGGATTTCTCTCTGGTCACGCTTGTCCTATTAACTACCAGGACGTTATGTTGACTTAGAGATGTTGTTGTAACTTGAACTGATAAGAAAGTTTCCTACAGTCTGAGACATGAGATTATCACTTGTCTTTTAACTATATATACCAGTATTGTCTCCATTGTTGTCATTGGTACCACAATGGCCTTCTTTCTACGTCTGGCTCTGTGGGCGTCTTTAGTTTTCTGGTCAGAATCAGGTCAGTTCATTTAGTTCTTGACTTTTGTGGGCTTCTTTAGTTTTCTGGTAAGCTTCAGGTCAGTTCATTTTTATTTTGACATCTGTGGGCGTCTTTAGTTTTCTTGCCAGCTTCAGGTCAGTTCATTAAGTTATTGACTTTTGTGTAAGGGGGCGTATTGAAAGCGGTGTAAGGTTTAAATGGCAGTGAAGTTTGGAATTTGAATTTCGTATTTCTAAGACGCCACTATACTCTCATATGCAACTGACCTAAGTTTGTGAAAATAAAAGTGGTTGATCATAGGGCTGGCCACAAAACACACCTTAGGAGCCGATTTTGTCATTATCTTATTTAACAGCGGACGAACTAGAGTTACCCAACGTAATTCAAGAGGCGAAAAACAAAAGAGGGGAGGTGGGAGAAAAAGTAGATTCACTCGTCACTAAATAGCAGGGCCGGGCTTAACAATTGTAGAGCCCTATGTGAAACGGATTTCGCGGAGTCAAGTTTGGGTTGGGATACGGATAATGAGTGCAAATTAAGAGTTGTATTAGAAAAGACAGCCTAGCTAAGCAATTAAATCTATTAGAACTATGACTAACGCAGCCTAACTATTGTAACATATCCTACTAGCATATTTTAAAACTTAGCCAAAGTAATTTGTGGCTGTCTTTTTATCTTGCTTATATTCGTGTATTGTTTGCTTTCAAGAGCAACTGAATTTCGTCGCACTCTTTTTTATTTTCATGGAAAAAATACCAAAGTCAGTCTTGTTTCTTGTTTAAATATGTATATATTTAATGGCTAAAATAAAGTGAAAAGGAGACTGGATACACCCCTGTTATACCCCTGTCTGATCCCTGTCTCAACCCTGTCTTACTCCTGTCTCACTACTCTCTCACAACTGTCTCAACCATGTCTCGATGTTACGTAACGTTGTTATTTCTTTGATAACTTTAAAAACATCTTCTGGATTGGTTGTAGAGATGTTTTAGGATCTAGACGAAGTTTTAAGAGATACCCTATTTTCTCCACTTTTTCCACATTGGTTTTCTCTGAATATTTTTAAAATTTTAAAATCTACGAAACTTTTGTTGTTGGCATTTCAGACTTTGGTCAAGGAGAAAATAAATTACTAATAAATATTATTGATCAGATTTTCTGTGGACGTTGAACCTTTTACCCTTTTCATTCGTGTTGAGATCGAAAATATGTCTACATTTTAAAATTCTTTTATTTATGCCCATATTTTGTACAAACCTGATTTTCTACACTTCACAATCGAATCAGGTTGCGCCTTAATTGTTTATAATCTCATTTTTTGTGTCAATAAAGCTTGCATATTTTTCGGACAAATAACTCAAGATGAAATGTATCTTAAACCACTTGGCCAAACTTAAAATATCTAAAATATCTAACAATTTCTAAGTATCTATTTTCTAATATAATTGATTTTTATCTAGTTCTTTGAATTAAAAATATGTTCGTAACGTTGTATTGATAGTATGGATAGGTGTAAAGTATTTCTAGAGGCCCATGAAATGAGAAAGTTCGCTGTTAGTTTTATGTGGTATAAGCTGACTTCGTCCCGTTTATATGTTGTGATGGCCTTGTTCAGACTGTCTTGAGGTCAACTATAGATGACTGTTGAATTTCAATCAATTACTCTGCAAGTGTTGAGTTTTATTGTTCGGGTGTATTCAGCGCAGTTGATCCACAATACATAATAAACAAGACAATCGATTTAACTAGTGAAGAGATGTGGTCAACACTGATGAACAATTCATAAGATATTTATTCCAAGAAAAGGCCACAGTAAAAGTCTCTGTCAAATAAAACACGCTCTTACTCCAGAGAATTCTATCGCTAACTGATTTTCCAGTCTCTAACCCAAAATATCCCAAGCGACACTAGTCCCGTTCAATATACGTCTTCTATGGTGCGTCGCTTAATAACTAATACTATAAACTAGGTGCCTAACAATGTCGCTGAACCAAAATTAAAATAAACAATAAATAACTTTACAATATTTAGTTGGTCTATGTACCTCCACCCTAGGAGGCGTGCGTCAAGAGTTTGAATACAGATTAATCTCCACCCCATTTTTTGTTACACTTAAATCCACCTACATTTTCCTATCTTCTTCCCTAAATTGTCCACTGACCTAGATTATAGAATAGTAGCGTGTTGAGAATGCTAAAAACATGAGATAAACAAAGAAAAAGGTAAAAATATTATTAATTACAGATTTATTATTTTTGGTCTAGATCTATTACATTCCCTACTAATTGATACAATTACACTTTGTATAAACTTTAATTATCTTTTGTTAAATATTTGTTCAGGGTTTCGTTGTTTGTTAGTATAATTCTACAAAACATTCATCATAAGGGATTATTTTTTATGATACAGTTTATCTAAATCATGAATGAAATCCTTATCAAGATACAAATTTATAATTAAACTTTATATAACATTGCTGTAATTAAAAGATTTAGATCTTATAAAAAAACAACTAAATATTTTAAATAATAAACAAGACACGATAACGCAATTGATTTGTATCAATCATATCTAGATACATATCTAGATTTGAAAAAAATAAGGGCTCTTTTCGGGGTCTCAAAAAGTGTTCATCTGCCTTGTGCGTAAGATCTCCGTCATTTTCAGAGGCCACCAGCTGCCATCTATTTCTTAATATACCTAAACAGGCGAAATGGCGCCTGAGTTGATATTTATAGTGCTTTCGGGGGACAACGCTGATACACCATCCTCCTTTTAAGGTCACTAAAAAAAGATCGCCTTTG
Source organism: Biomphalaria sudanica (assembly GCA_036873155.1). Taxonomy (NCBI): domain Eukaryota; kingdom Metazoa; phylum Mollusca; class Gastropoda; family Planorbidae; genus Biomphalaria; species Biomphalaria sudanica. Next base: position 2,617 of record JAZGLO010000939.1, on the reverse strand, counting down.
GCATGAGGTAGCCACTTATGCAAGATAAGCACCTGAACAGCGAAGCTTTCCAATGGTAATTAATGTTTCTCTACTTTCCACATCGGTCTCCAGCAGAACATAGTTATTAGTAATGTAGCCTTGACATTGTATGTCCATTGTGGAAAGAGAACATCTTTAATGGCAGTGTTCGAGCCTTAATTCCTTTCGATAGAGCATCTAGGTCTTGGAGACATATAAAGATGTAATGATAAACACAACTTATATATATTTTTTTTTGTTGCTAGATAAAGTGTCTTATTATATCATAATCTACATTTGAAGTGAAAAAAATAACTGTTGACCTTTGCGAGACTGTTGTTTAAATCTCTAGGCATTTATCCATCGTTGAACACTAGCTGTCCATGTAGGTAATATGGTCAGCAGCATTAAGGTTTTGTAGAGCTGGGCTTCTGAAACAGACCTTTATTTGTATATCTACACTAGAAAATATTAACAAGCATTTAAAAATAATGTTAGACATAAGCAAAAGATATCTTACACGGAAATAGTGTCGATATAGTCATCGTGGTTATACATGAACAAACACATTTGTATAGTTTATCAAATTAAAACTTTTATTAGGTTTCGAATTGAAAGGGATTGTATTATAAAAATAGTAACGTTTTTCGTACAATTAAGTTTTGGCTATTGAATTAGGTACGTTTAAAAAAAAAAAAATAGAAATAATCTTGTCTAGACTTTTTTTTCATAAAATAATACGATTGCTATTTTTCAGAACTTGTTATTGATGTGCAGCCAAACGTCATATCCCCAGAGATAACGCCCCAACTTGTGATTAACTGTTCTATAACTAATAATGAAGTTCAAGAGATTGATGTGATCAAATCTTTAACTCTTTCTCGTTATAATGAAACTATAGCAAAATTTGTTGACCTATTTGTTTTGAATTCCTCGACACTAGATCTCAAACAACTTCAGCAATTTAAATTTTCTCAAGTCAGTTTTGGAAATCTGTTTATAACCTTATCTCTACATAATCCAATTCAAATTGATGCTACTGTGTATAGATGTAACGCCAATGGAGACTATTCCAAAGGGACGAATATTTCTAAGATTGCTAAGAAGGCGGTAGAATGGGGAAAAAACTCTACCGCTTTCATTGAAGAGATTCGACGTTTGAAGAAATACGAAAACAACTGTCAATGTTCTGTAAAGAAAGACAAGCGGACAGAAATAAACCAAAGTAAGTTGGATCTTATAGAAAAACATAGAAAGATCTGACAAAGAAAACATTGAGCGTTTTATTGTAAAGCGTTTGACTTACGAAGTGCTGGGTTTGGGGTTCTAATGTTGAAGCTTGAGATGTTTAACTTACCGATTTCTAAGACACATAGGTATGCACTTAATTATCTGTTATAAGTCGATTGCCCATATTGTACTCTCCATAAATTCGACCATAGAAAATATGCAAAATAGCCCAATCATTAAAATAGCGACATCTGAAAAGGTCACTCTTTGCATTTTCTATGAAAAAATTCATCTGTAATTGTCAAAAGATATTGGTAATTAAAAAAAGTAATGTATTAAAATAATATATATTGAAATAAACTTAATTTGACATTTAGTAAATACACCACGGGCACACACGTATATAAACTCCACGATTTTTTACGGTTGTAATCAATTATAATTTCTACTTTGTACTAGGCTAATATATATATATATATATATATTTATAGCATCTTCTCGATTATTAAAACTATAGAGCTTATATTCAATTTCTTTTCAGGATTTAAAGTTAAATTTTACAAAAGTTCAGAAATAGTTCAAGAACTGATCGAGCCTTTAACATTAAATTGTTCATTTAAGGTAAGGTCTTTACTTAAAGTTTACACGTTGCGGGTTAATTAGATCTACTCTTTAGTAGAGCCAGGTATATATTTGATTAAAATGTACACTAACCAAGTATAAGACTTTTATCATTTTTACTACACAGTTTAAATAAAAAATGAACTTGACCTTTTAAGATAATGTATTTGTCCCCAAAAAGAAAACTAATACAAAACATTAACCTTTTAGTTTGTAGCGTTTATCTTGCTCGGCATCATTACCCAGGGTCTTGTCATGACATGCTTCTATTACCGCCGAGTCTTAAGAGAGGTAACTCTAAGATATACAGATGTTTATGTACAAGAGGACATCACAAACATATAGTAACAATGTCTGCTTTGAGCAAAGCCTCTTTATAAGTTCTAGACTTAGGCGAAACTCTTTAATCTTCTTTATTGTCAAATAATTGTCATTATTCATCTGAAGTCTAATTCTTAGCAGTGCATCTTTAACAGAACGAGATGTCATGTGTGCAACACAAATTTACATATCAGAGTTACAACAATATGGTTTATTATGTTTTCCCTTTTTATTTTTCACATCACAACCCACAACCTTTGAACTTTGATGATGATGCGCACTGTCATGTTTAGTCATCAATGGTGTCAACTCAAGTTTGAATCGATTTATTTCATTTGTTAAATAATTACCTTTACTGAATCTACCAAAATAGCATGCGTCAGAGTCTTTCTGTTGTTTTGTTGTTGTTTTTTTAGATAGATAGATAGATAGATAGATAGATAGA
>JAZGLO010000938.1:0-75418 GCA_036873155.1 Biomphalaria sudanica | reverse complement strand
TGAAAATTGTGCAAAAAAGTTTAAGGGTGCCTGGTGGTACAAGGCCTGTTGTCAAGAGCAGGGGTGTGTAAGATGTGAGATTGTGTGTGTGTTTGTTTTAGTAATTGTGAGTGGGTGAACTGTTTTGGCACAGGGTTTTCAAGGGGGGGGGCAATAAGGTTTCTAGCAGTCAGTCTACCGTAGTTGGAGAGCTGATCTGGTCTTGGTCAGAATTGTGTTTTTGCAGGGGATGTATTTTTCATGTATTGTATCGGGGTAATGTTTGCGCTCTCATTGACTAATTACTATTACTTATGATCTAGATTCTATGTTACCTTGCGATATATGTTTTTGGTACATTTTAAACCAATTAAGAATTATTGAGAACAATTTGTATAGCACATGAGAGTCTTGTAAATAAAGTCTTATATATTATAATATAACTCAGTGTTTCTTAGTAGTATCTAAGTTGTTTAAACTAGATTGCTATAAAGATAACTACAGCCAACATTCATCTCACAGAAATGTAACCTTGTAGAACGGGAAATCAATTGTCTATGACAGTTCAAAGTGTGTATACATTTTTGGACGCACCCTGCATTTGTTTTTTCTTCTTCTTCTAAAAAGAAACATAAACATGACCTCATGAATATCACCAACCTATATTTATCACAGGTTTTCTATTTCAATTTTAATTGATTAGATTTTTATTCGAGGAGGCACTTGAATTTAGAGCCACTAATTATAATGCACAAAATTTATATTCTTACTATTAAAACGTGGTAGTCATATATATACATAGATATATATTTGTTATATATATATATGTCTACTGTAGTATTGCAAATGGAGATAACTGTGTTATTACTTGGCAATACCAAACCTATTCAGAGTAAACTCTTCTTGATATTCAACTTCACTAATTCAAACAACCGCAGTGATCATTTATACTATAAGAAATATGTATCCTTAATTTATGATCCTTTATAAAAGACTAACTGTTAATCGATTAATTAGATGTTAATTAGATTTGAAAAAATTATTCTTTAGCAGACAGTTTAGCTATTCAATGTGAAGTTTTGTTTTTATCATAAACGCGAGCTGCCGCCTTATAGGTCTCCTTTAGCCGCCCACCAATAGAAGAACTATTAAAAATCTAAAATGTTGAAATATTTTATTTACATCTCGTATCTTGAAACGCACAAATAGTGTTTATTGTATTTATTGTAAGAAGAATAAAAATGTAAAGATTCTAAAAACAAGCTAATACAAACCAAAAAAAAAAAAAAAAAAGACAAAAATTATTTTATATAACTCTCATAGCGATACCTGTGATGTATCTTGAAGAAAATATTTATTTGTAATAGGTATGTACCGCCATAAGACTAAAAGGTTCAACAAGTCGAAACAAAGACCTACGTTGTAAGGCTTATGATGATCAACAATTTAATTTTTGGTTTGGTTGTTTTTAAAAGGAAATGGATGATCAACAAAATATCGTGAAAGTATTTCAAAGTGTATGATCCCAATTATAGTTTTGATCTATCAGACAGTTATGTCTCCAAGAGATTAACGTAAACTTGGTCTTAGGTGAAAAGATTATTAATATAGGACTGGCTGACATACATGTTGAAATGTCAGAGCGAAAAAAAAAGGTGCAATGTATCAATTTGTATGCATCAGTCATGTAATTAAATTTGTAATACATCTAGACTAACAATAATAAATCTGTGAAATATTTTCAATAATTGCTTTCGGCTTTCTAAATGCGCTATGATCCTGTCACTTGTCTGGACCAATTGGGAAATGGAGAAAGTAGAGTGTATCATGGGAACGTTGCATGATGTTTTTTTATTTCAAATTGCATTTTATAAATTAAAACGAAAAAATTATCCAGCCTCCTCAATCCAATACACTAGTGTTTCCCAAACTTTTGACCTATGTCTGTCGTGCCCACCAAGAGCTGCTTCTTGTTGGATGTTTCTCTTTTGTGCACCATAATGGTTAGGTTTTTAGTTTCTAAGGGCGCGCTATATTGGTGTCATTGCTCTGCTTGTTTTGCCTTGAGATGGAGTTCTCTCTGATGTGGTTTTCTTCCCCAGTGTCGGGTAAGTTAATTGAATTTACGTTATTTTTCGCGGCGTAGTTTTGAAAACGTTATTAATATAATATTGTCATGGCTCAGGAATGCGTATTTTCCTTGTAATGGGACGCAGGCTTGGGACTCTTTTGGAGTGAAGTCTGATGGTATGGTTTGGTTCTTGCATTCATGGCATGGTGAATAGCTGTGTGTGGGCTTAGCGAGCACAGATCAAATTGTGGCACCGAGCTTAAGGTGTACTATAATTCATTTGCAAAATACGTCTAGCTTGCATTTGCTTTGTAAATACTATTGATCTTCATTCATCATTCATGTCATAATATTCATACATTCATTAAATTGTTGAACGTACACTCTTTTTTTTAAAGTTAACTTATCGTTATTATTATTTTATTGTTCATGTTGAGCATGTGTTGTTCAGTTTAATGACATGTATTCGATGCTCAGTAAGGCATAGTTCTAAATGCCGTTACTCTTTGCTTTGGTCGATCAAACTAGATGTTTCAGATGATATTTAAATTGTTGCAGGGTAAATATCCACACCTGTTTTCTTCTTCTCAATTTTCTGCGTTCTTGTTTCTAATGTTGAAGGGTTCAGAAGACTAGCTTAATATCTGACCTGAACTGCTCATATCATTTTTTCTTCTACAGGAGTGTTTTGAGTACAGTATCTTGTTAGGGCCTCTCAATAAAGAATGCAGTTTTAAAGGATATGATCGGCATTCTCTAGCGACACTCCACCAGAGTAAATTTCACTTGTCCGTTTTCCCCTTCCGTAAACAATTATTGTTGCATTTTTTCCCTTTTATGAGAATGGTAAAATTATTCTGGCATGATAGCTTACAATACGCAACGTCTTTCAAACATTTTAGGTGAGAGCTTGTCCGATTTCGAATTATTCTACTCAGAATTAGTTACAATTACTATAGAATGCGTTATATAGCAAAGATTTTTTCAAGAATCCCTGATCTAGTGAATCAGAAACAAGTTTAACCTCGTATTATTACAAATGTTTCTGAAGCAAGTAAGCAGCGTTTCTCAAAATTTTACTGGGAACCCATACCAAAACATATAATATGTGTGTTAAAGCTGGTTATAACTTGAACAATTTAGAAAATTAATATACAATTTTTAAGAATTCATGGATATCCCTGACTGAGCAAATCTTTGTGCTAGTAAACGTTACAGAACAAAGTATGGCATTTCAAAAACATAGGTTTAGTAGACTTAAACAGAAGCGTTTTATAAAGTCCATGAATAATCACTTAATAATGGAGAAAGAGAATGTGATATCTCTTTGATCTCTTTAACAGAGTACGACATCTTTAAAGTCACTCCACCTATGTTGGATATCAAAAGAAAAAAAAAGTTAACCACATAAACAGATAACCTGTATATCATCTGCCTTAAAGACCACTAGGTCTGAAAGATGAACTTTGTTTTATTTTTTATTACAAAAATATATAATGCAGAACAAATCCTAAATCTCAGGATATTTGGCAAGAATTTCATTCAAAACCAACTTAATCTTTTTTCCAGATTTAAATTGATTTTTTTTTAAAAAGCTTTTCACAGGGCTCTCTACGTAAAGATACAAAAATACAACATAAATTGAAACACAAAAAATAAATTGCAAATCTTTACAGACAGGGTACTAGTGCGCAGTGGAGTCACTAGGATAAGTGTCATCCCATGCAGTTCAGGTAAAAATTCTACCGCCCCCACCCAACAAAATGTCTGAATAAAAGTATTGTAAGTTTGTTCTTTATGTTGAATTATAAAAAAGAGAGCAAATCACTTTCCTTCGTTCATTGTATACCGGCTAGTTAACATATAGCTAATGTAGCGGCGTGCGGCAAGCGCTATTTTTTGCATTCTGAGCTTCGAAATGCAGAGATGAATTTTCTGCTATTCTTTTAATAAAAGTCTGTATTTTATAAATGGAGCTGAGCGGCTAGTTGTAAAACAAAAAAGTGTATGAAATGTTTTATTTGGAAAAGAAAAGTTTAGCATTTACTTGCATTTTTAACTTTAGAAATGTATTCATTGGCGTCAACAACGCAGTATTTTTTATATAAAAAAAACGTGCAAGTTAATTAAAAATTAAACTTAGACGAGTTGGGATAAGTCAATACTGAGTGTGAGAGACATTTGGGTGGTAGAGCATGCGTATTTGTAACGGGCTTGGTTTTAGTAAGCTCACAATGACGTCTTATAATTTGTCTGTTCATTTTAAGCAACAAAAAAAGTAAATTAAACGAATGATAGTCTACGTTTCTAATGAGAAATTAGTTTTATAGTAAGAATATAGTAGACTTTAAAATCGCGTCGGTGAGAGCGCAAACACATGTCTTCTTTTAATTATCATTTTAATATTGAACTTAATGTTATTGCCTGAAAAGATATCGCACCTTCCCTAATGACGCCACTGCTAGTGCGATGTAATTCTACAACAAAATTCAAAGACAGCTTTAAACCGAAAGTTGGAGTGAGACAACGCCGCTCTCACCGTATTGTCCGTCCGCTGAGCTAAAGCAATCGACCTATCAAACTACGCAGACTTTTTGTTTCATACTAGGCGCCTCAAAAAGTGGGAAGTGTGTATCCAGACTTCTGTTTCCCTCCACTCCACCATGTTTTATTACATTTACTACCCTAAGTCAAACCACATTTGCTACTCATCAGCTTGACCCATCTGGCCTATGATTCTAATTTTTTGTTCATGTTTGTCAATCTTGATACTTTCACAACTTAAGTCAATAACCAATTAAGAGTTGTTCGGAAATTTTTGTTTTTAACTTTTATCGAGATTTAAACCCAATCCCGTTTGGTTCAAAACCAAAGCCCTTTACCACTAGACCACCACACCCACTTACAGAAAAGTAAAGAACAAAATGAACTGACCTGAAACTGAAAAGAAATCTAAAGACGACCACACAAGTCAAGAACTAAATGAACTGTGCTGAAGCTGACCAGAAAGCTAAACACGCCCACAAAAGTCAAGAACTAAATGAACTGACCTAAAGCTGACCAAAAAACTAAAGACGCCTACAAATGTCAAGAACTAAATGAACTGACCTGAAGCCGACCAAAAAACTAAAGACGCCTACAAATGTCAAGAACTAAATGAACTGACCTGAAACTGACTAGAAAACTAAAGACGCCCACACAAGTCAAGAACTAAATGAACTGACCTGAAGCTGACCAGAAAGCTAAACACGCCCACAAAAGTCAAGAACTAAATGAACTGACCTGAAGCTGACCAAAAAACTAAAAACGCCTACAAATGTCAAGAACTAAATGAACTGACCTGAAGCTGACCAAAAAACTAAAGACGCCTACAAATGTCAAAAACTAAATGAACTGACCTGAAGCTGACTAGAAAACTAAAGACGCCCACAAAAGTCAAGAACTAAATGAACTGACCTGAAGCTGACCAGAAAACTAAAGACGCCCACAAAAGTCAAGAACTAAATGAACTGACCTGAAGCTGACCAGAAAACTAAAGACGCAAACAAAAGTCAAGAACTAAATGAACTGACCTGAAGCTGACCAGAAAGCTAAGACGCCCACAAAAGTCAAGAACTAAATGAACTGACCTAAAGCTGACCAGAAAGCTAAAGACGTCCACAGAACCAGACATAGAAAGAAGGCCATTGTGGTACCAATGACAACAAAGGAGACAAAACTGGTTTATATAGCTTGAAAACAAGTGATAAGCTCATGTCTCAGACTGTAGGTAACTTTCATATCAGTTTAAGTTACAACGACATCTCTTAGTCATCATAACGTCCTGGTAGTTAATAGGACAAGCGTGACCAGAGAGAAATCCTTGACCAGTGGGACTTGAAAAATTATCTAGAAATGTTATAGTCTGAAACGTTATGAGTTGAGATAATGAGAAATAGTGAGACGAAATAATGAGGGACAAGGTCGTTAACACTGAAACTTTATAGGCCAATCCAGTGAAATGATTACAAAGTCGGTGACAGGATGGTGAAATAAGGAGAACATGCAAGTTTGCAAAAAGAAATAAAACCTAAGATGGTAATAAAAAATAAAACTGGGCGTACATGTCTATAGTTTAATATATTTAAGAGTTAGAATGAAAGTTCATATCCAGGGGCGATCTGGCTATATGGGCATTCGGGCTAATGCCCGCTGGACCGGTATCCTAATGGGCCGGTAGGATCACAGTAAGCATCTTCTTTTTTTAAATCACGTCTGTATTTTATAAGATAAGGGCCGCATTGATGCCACTATTAAATTGTTAAATGTTTTATAGTAAGCCTATTCCTTTTTCAGTGGAAAGGGTCTTTTATAGAGAAGGCCTACTAATTTAATCTAACATATTTTCCGAAATAATGAAATAGTTTACATATGCAGAGCTTCACCTTTTTAGGGCCTATATACTTTGCGATTAAAAAAGCAACATAAAGTTATTATTCCTTATAAGGGCATAGTGTTCACTGTAAGCATGTGTACAGCTATCGATATTGTATCAAATGTACGTCTACAGAATGGAAGACCACCGCATCCCTAAACGCGAAGGAAAGCGCTCACAAGGTAACAATGAAAGCGCTTCAGGGACACCCTCAAAGCTTCTCTGAAGGCGTTCAGCATAGACCCAGGCACCTGGGAGACAATGGCACATGACAGAGCATCATGGCGTCGCGCTGTGAAAACTTGGCGCACAGGTTGCTGAGGAAAAAAGAAAAACGCTGGCAGAAGAAAAACGCCAAATAAGAAAAGCAAGACAAACGACACTAGCTCCAGCTGGAATAACCTGCCCAGTGTGCGGCCGAACATTCCGGGCTCAAATAGATCTCACCAGCCACATGAGTAGGCATAAAATCCCAGTGCAAAGCCCTCAGCCCCCTGGATGACAAAGTGGTCATCATCGAACCACGATGGACGAACTATAAACAATTCTGCTAGTGAGAAACTTGTGACTGGAGAGTATTGTAAAGTTAAATATTGTTTATTACAATTTAGAGCAGTGACCCGTAAAGGGGACTAATTCTGCTTATACCACCACTTTTGCAGAGTGCAAGTTCTTTCCCTTGTTCAAGATACATACCTAAGTATTTTTTTATTCATTCTTGTGTTGTCAGGTAAGATAAATAGTTGTGCAAAATTTCAGCTTGGTCTGAGATTTGTTGCCGGAGCAGAAATAGCGTGTACACATTTTTACCAAACATACATGCAGAGTTAGTTCATTTAAGCTTTGTAAAAATTGTTTTGTTATTTTGTATCACAGGACACGTAACATTAACATTAGCAATAGACAGAAAGGTTTTAGGATTTTTCTCTTCAAAGATTTGTAAATTTCTTGTACGCTTTTAAATGTTAAGCTTAATTAAAACAATAATAATACACAAAATAAGTTTGTACTCGTCTTCAGTACAGATTTAGTACTCTTAAAAATGGATTGAAGCGGATGATACCAATTCTAATATTTAAAAGGGCCAGTAAAACTAACACTGTCTACACAGATGGCACTATTAAGATGACTGTACGGTAATACGATTTCCTATCAAAACGAATTTTGTCAAACCTAATGAAGGAAAGTGCAGATGTTGAGACGATACATAAAGCTTTTGTGTTTATAGAATAAAGACTCATATAGAACAGCGGTTCTCAACCTTTTAAGCACGGCGACCCCATTTACAATTCCCCCCCACCTCACACACACACATGCAGCAATAGAAGAATAGACAATAACAATCCATATTTTTGATGGTCTTAGACGATCCCTGGCGAATCGTCATCGACACCTAAGGGGGTCGCGACCCACAGGTTGAGAGCCCCTGATATAGAACCACGCCAACGACGAACGTAGTGATTTGTAAACATTTATCTCACTACGTCATACCCCCCCCCAGGACACGTTGCACATTGTGTTGATGTTTACATGCAGTCGGTGCCGGCCACAGCACTTTAGTTGGTAACGAGCAAGCCTATCTTTAAGATAGTTCCACTTATCTTTTTTATTTCGTGTTGCCAAGTTATCTAATTTTGTAAGAAGACTAAATCGTTTTTTAGTTTCTCTTTATTACAAGTAAAATGTTATTAAGTTTGAATGTATGGATGAGATTTATACTTATTATGTTAAATGAATATATGGAGATGATGTGGCTGAGGGGTAAGGCAAGTGGAACCAGAAGTCCCGTGTTCGAATCCTGGTGAAGTTTCTAAGTGGACCACTTTGGGGACCGATTTTGAGTTCGTGTTTCCACACAAAATGTTTTTGTAACCTTGTTTAATTTTCATCTAGATCTGTTACAAATTTAATTGCATGACTGATCGAAACTAATTTGATACAACTACGCTTAATCTAAGCATTTTATTACATCATTTTATTATATCTTATTGTTTAGCAAGTGAATTTACTTACCAATGTTGGGGAAATGGAATATACAATGAATTATATATATCCAATAACTTATTCAACATCATTGTATCCCCCTTGTCACTACATAACTGACATTCAAATACCATTTCAATCTTTGTTTCTTAGCTATTGCGTAATGATGATTACTATTGTCACTAATAGATAAATAGAATTCTATTTACTGCTTACTGATGTTTGTAAATAGTTCGTCTTCTCACATTCATTCTAAAATTTAGCGGGGAAATGGAATCTATAATAATAAATAGACCTATCAAAACTAGATGTGATAATACGTAGGTATTATTTTAGTCCTTGATATCGGACTAAAGGGAAAGTTATGTAACACTCATGTCATGAGGCAAGCTCACGAATCAACTGCCTGTACTTTCCATATACTTTCCAAAATTTTTCCCTTAACAGAGATTCGAGCCCATGACTATCAGTTTTAAACCATAAAATCTTTGCCACTCAACCAAAGCAGATACTATCGGTTATCATTAAACTAGAGATTAATTTATTGCATTATTTGCCAGTTTTACCAATCCTCTAAACCAGGGATGGGCAACCTTTTTCTATAGAGGGCGCATTTTAAAAAAATGTTTTAATTAGGGGCCGCATATATATATTTATGCATTGTAATAATAATAATAATATTTAATTTATAGTATATTACAACTTGGATAAAATACGATTTTTTATACACTCCTATTTAAGGGACAAAAAGAGCTAGCAATTTCTGAAACTAATTTTACGAATATTTTTTTTAAAATTTCGTTTTGTCTTTTTTTGTTACATTGCAACATTACACCACAAACGTACATTTGTGAATATTTAACTGTTTACACCCTTGCATGATTTTCCGGACCTGTGGAACTAGCTTACTAGTTCTTATCCTTGTGACTGTTGTGAAATAACAGTCAGCCAGCATCGACCTGTTCTTACACTTGTTTATTTTCAAACAATACACAATGCTTATTCACAGTGAATGTGGATCCAAATAGTGTTAACATTTAGCAGCAGAGTTTTTTAAAGTGTGGAAATACAGCTTTGGCACCCATAAAACTCACACGTAAGAACAGACTGCAATAGAACTCCATGCCATTATTTGCTTCGAAGTATGTCCTCTCGAGCTAAATGGTGAGCTGTGAGTATTGAAAACTGGTTCCAAGTTCTTAAAATTTGCTGTCAAATTCACAATCAAGGAATCACATATTCTGTTGTGGTATCTAACATTGGAATGTTTAGTTTCCAAATTATCAAGTAGGGTCCTACTTCTTGAAACTGCCTTGTGGTAAGACCCCTATCTCTGATAAATTTTATCACTGAGATAATTGAGTCAATAATAAGTTTGATAGTCAATGCAGTCAACGCTAAGTTTTCCTATTTAGAGTTTATGGTAGGGATATTGTTCTTTCATTTATTTAAAACTATTTTTTTTCTCTCTGTCAAAGCACGGGCTCCATCCGTTGTTACACTTACCATCTTGTTCCAACTCAACACTTTCAAACCAGTTCTTCATAAGTATTGCCAATAAGAATAGTCTTCGTTGACTTTCAATTTTTTAGAATGACATATAGAGACATTGTTTCTTAGCCTCTTAGTCATACATTATAAGAATCAGATTTTCAAAAATATAAATGAAGAAATATTTAAAATTATGTTATTTTTAATACTTTTGCATTTTTTATGTATATAATTTGTGGGTACATGTGATTTCTGTAGGTGTTCCTGTGAGCCGCATGTGGCCCGCGGGCCGTAATTTGCCCACCCATGCTCTAGACCACTCTAGAGCCGATTCATATATTATATACGTTTTGATTGTATCCATGTTTAACCATCAAAGTTAAAAACTGTGGTATACGACATGTATTGGTACCATGTGTACATTTGCACAAGGTTTCAGTTCTACAGGTTAACGCCAGCACAGGTCAACGTCTGAAGAAGAAATATGTAACAATTGTGATACGAATAACATTACCATGCAGCCGAATCCTTTATATCTCGCCATAGCCAGAGTCTCACCAATGGCTAAACTCACTAGCCAAAGTCCTACCTATTGCCAAACTCACTGGCCAAAGTCTTACCAATGGCCAAAATCACTAATCAGAATCTTACATATGACCAAACTCACTAGCCAAAGTCTTACCAGTGGCCGAAGTCACTAACCAAATCTTGCTAATTAACAAACTCACTAGCTAAGGTATTACCAAAGGCCAAACACACTAACCAAAATCTTACCAATGACGAAACTCACTAGCCAATGTCCTACCTATTGCCAAACTCACTGGCCAAAGTCTTACCAATGGCTAAAATCACTAATCAGAATCTTACAAATGACCAAATTCACTAGCCAAAGTCTTACCAGTGGCCGAAGTCACTAAGCAAATCTTGCTAATTGACAAACTTACTAGCTAATCTATTACCAACGGCCAAACACACTAACCAAAATCTTACCAATGACGAAACTCACTAGTTAAAGTCTTACTAGTGGCCGAAGTCACTAGCCTAAGTCTTACAAATGGCCTAACTCACTAGTCAAAGTCTTAACAACGGCCAAACTCGCTAGCCAAAGAGAAACGGTACAACTGGGTAGCCTAACGCCTATAAAGAAAGGTTTATGAGGTCTATACTATGAGGCGAACGGCTACATGTTATAGTTTTATAACCCCTGTAATATTTGGTGACTAGTAATCACTCAACCATTCCGTGCTATCGCACGAGATTTTATTTTTTTGGTCGGAAGCTGACCACGAGGTGGACAAGGCAGTTGATTATAGACTCTTGTATAGAGCGGAGTGTTATGGATTATTGACTAGTAGTGTAATGTACAAGTAGAGTGTCATTGAATTGATTTGTATTCAGGACTAATTTTCTTGGATGTATGTTGTAATGGCTGAAGTCGCCAATATCGTTTTTGAATTATTTTACATGTAATAAAAACCATGTCTGCTACAAGTGAGTCTATTAATTATTATAAATATTGTGGTCAGAGAATTCAATTTGTTGGTGTTCTCACGCACTAGCAAATCTAGTGCGCGAGTGAAAGTATTTAAATAACAATACAAAGGATTATTATATCATATGCAAGATCTACATAACACGACATTCGCGTTATCACGCCTATAACAAAACCAGGCTGTGACACTAATCACTGAAAAAAAGGACACGAGTCCAGTTTAAAGTAGCGTATGTGTTTCGTGTGCGAATATTGTTCATATTTTAATCTATATAGATATTGTATAGTAGTTACGCTGAAGTTGTCAATTATACTAAAACTGAAAACGAAACGAATCTGTGATTTGAAACGAAAATGCCCCGGTACACTCAATAGTTTTTAACTTTGTTGACACGAAAAAAAAACAACACAACAATTTAGATAACTCTGTCTGTACTTTAACCAATTCTAATAAATTGAGCTAACTCCCTTTGGCTATATTTAGCAAAATCATAATTATGATTTTGCTAAAGGGCGTGACAATTAGTTTCGATCAGTCATTGACCACTGAGATAAAAAAAAATTTGAGCAATTAAAAACATTTTTACCAATTATTTAGTTTAGTCTTTATCCATTCATCACTAGTCGCCATCTTGGGCAGAACTACTTGTTCACAACAAAAGACGCAACAATGACTAAGGGCTATAACTTCCATATATTAAGTATTACCATCCTTCCTTTTCTCTCGACGAAACATGTTCACTTCAAACATTCCAAGAGAAACAAATGGCAGAAACATCATTCTTTCAACACGAACAGAGGTACATTAAAGACAAAAACCTATTCCTCAATTGGGGGTGTGAACAAAGAACATGTATTATACACTAAATCAGGGGTGGGCAAAAAAAAAATGCAAATATATTAAAAATAAATAAGTGTAAATATCTAGAGACATTATTGAGACTTTTGAATCTTATCAGTTATAAGTATTATTATAAAAGAACGAGTATTCATTCTCTGGCGAAGCCAGGGTCGAGTTTCGTTAGAGGGGAAGAACATTCATCGTAGTCCCGTAGTTTCTAGCGAGGAACTTTCTGGTAATGTGGAAGATCTGCAGCAGTACCGACCTCTGACAGGCAACAATAATGTTCCTAGATATACCAAGGGCCTTAAAGGTGTATGTGAGGTCAGTTGTTATTATCCCCTTGGTTGATATAACAATGGGGTATATTGTTGTTTTAGATAATTTCCATAAACGCTTAATCTCCAAGCCTAAGTTCCCATATTTTCTTTTTTTTTTCCAGCTTTTTTTTAATTTTAAGATAGTGGTACGACAATGTCAATAATTACAGCGGCTTTTTTTTATCGACGAGATTATTATGTTTATTAATGGGCGGTAATAAAAGAAATTTGGCACAAAGATCAACTGCTATGGATTGACATACTGTTAACATTATTTGTCAATGGGTTATATTGCTGTTAATAAATTAAATGTGTCAGTCTCAATTCACATTATGAGCGACATTTCTCAACTTGAAGTTACGAAAGAAAATAGTGAGTATGTATTTAGGTGGGCGTTGCTCTCTGTTGTATGTCACGATTAGTAGTCTCTTCGAGAATGAAGGGCAGACAATAAAGTTTGTACATCGAGTTTTATCATAAGTTTAATTAGGGATCATTGAGTCCACCCACCTGACTTTAGTCGAAGAAAGTAAAGGCGGTTGGTCATTGTGATGGTACATTACACCCGTGTTAACCGTGGGCCACAGAAACAGAAGACCTTTACTTCATCAGCTCCATAGATCTCAGGTCTGAAAGGTGAAATTTAGCTCACTTCAAAAATCATATTAAATATTTTTATTTACACATGATAGTCCTAATTCTATTTCTAACTACTTCAGGGTAAAACAAAATGTACAGATTGAGTGAACTTACAACTTAATGACGTGTTCTTGGTTTAAAAATAGGTCTGCTCAATGTGTAGAATATAAAACGAAAAACTAAGCTTTGACTCAGATAATTTGTTTACCAACATAAAATCGCTATAGCGAGCAGCTCATACGAGAAAGTTTCCTGTAGTGTTACAAGTGTTATTATATGTAATACATTATTTTTTTGTGAACGGTGCAACATTTAGGTCGGACCTAAATAATTACATCCTATCACAATCGACAAAACATAATGAGTCCAATTAATGATAGGAATAGATATAGTCTACTATGCTATGCAAACTGCACACAGTAAGTTCCAGCTGTTTCATAGCCAGACGCTTTAGTGATAACGTCCAATAAACAGCTTCCATTACAATTTTTGTGGTCGAGGTTTATAGTACCCCATATTGACCTTGCAAACTATAGGGCAGATGATGGAAAGACCATCTGTTTCTGTGGCTCACGTATAACGAGGGTATTATGTGGCCTGTACAAAGACAAATCAATCAATCCACGTCCGATCCCTGTCGGAGCCGTTTGATCCCTTGGAATATTCAAGATGTGATTTTATTTTGATTGTCAAAAGTAATAATATTTCAAAGATTCCTATGCCGTTATTTCTTTTTTTCTGTTTTGCATGTTTCGGATGTTCCTTCAATGTTAAAGATAATTAATTTTCTATTTGAATCTGGAAGTCCATTAAATAATGTAAATCACACAACACGTTGTACAGCTCCTTAGTAGTGAAGAAACTGGCTGTACTTAAAAGGCATTCACTATTTATTGGTTTTGTAGGTTTGTTCAAATATATTTAAACCTTTTTACAAAAGTATAAAAAAAAATATTGCTTTTAATTAGCTATTTGAAGCTACTAGCCAACGACTGAATAACAAAATAAGTCTCTTGTTATTTAGCGAGATTACTCACGTACGGAAAGAGAATAATAGATTTAGAATTTATTTCCCTTCTAATAAATGAAAAATAAGTTTTTTTTAATGGACTCGTACAACTTAAAACATCCTAGAGAAATAAAGATGTATTACGATGAATAATAAACAAAACAAAGCAAAACAAAAAACTTTCCATCAAAAAATAAATATAAATCATTACAACTAAGCCTCTCAGTTAAGTTAGAAACATCAAAATATTTAATTAAAAATAAATAGTAAAATACAACGATACAACAAATGGAGCAATACTTTTTTTTTCTTTTGGGTGTAGGTCAAGACTTAAAATTTATCAAAACATAAGTTTTATTCTCTTTCTTTTATTTTCATCTCACTAAAAGAAACACTGATATAATATCCAGTTAGAGGAGACCAGTTTAGTCCAACGCCATAAGATGTATTACCCCATTTCCCGTTCAGATTGGAAGAATGACAATTATTGTACCACCAGGCACCTGAATAGTGTTGTGCACAGTTCCTAATATCCTTGTCACTATCTTTATCAAAAGTACTAAAGTACATGTTGTTTTTATATGATAAACCATCACCAGCATTCCCTGAATATTTTCCTATCTCTAGTTTATATTTCTCTGTCTCACTCAATACTTTAAAGTTTTCGTACTGCGCAAAGTATAGCTTGTTGTTAAATTCTAAATCTATTCTCAAATCATATTGTCCAGTAGAAGTTAATTTAAAAATATTTTCATTTCCCAGATAAAATTCCCCAATGTTGTAATCTCCAAAGCCATCACGATACTCCTGCCAGCCTCTATAGAAATCTACGTTTCCGTTGATTCTTCTCTGAAAGATGGTCCATCCACCGCCGTCTGTCCTTGTATCACACATGACCTTTAACCCGGAAGATAACATAACAATGGCACGGGCTTGAGGACTGCTAACGTTACGACATGTCGTGGGTGGCACATGTAAAAACTGATATAATTTATTGACTGTTACAAAAGAAAGAGAAATGCAATTTCATTTAATGACATAAATAATAGATTAAATAAGAAATAATAAAGTACACGAGGAATACACAGTCTTTTGCAAATAAACCAAACGGAGGTAACTCTCGTAACGTAATACGTAATCCAATAACACCGGCAAAAGTTCTCATAATTAAAAGAAGATAGTCGACGCTGATACTGAATGTCTATCAAGTTTAATACTAATGAGGTGAACAGTCGATTATAAGCAAAATCTCTACTTTCATACAATGCTACATCTCTACGTAGTTCTGGAAGTGTCTGTTTACGTCAACTGATCTTTCGTTTGTTATCTAAAACCTATTCTTTTTATAACTAGCCACGTCATTGTTACTAAGTCAAAACTTTCCATATTTCTAAAACAAATCATTCCTAATTGTGCCATAATAACAATTCCCTCTCCAACTAAAAAAAAATACCTGTCAATTGTTTACCTCTCGTCTTAGTCTGTCATTGTTCAAGGGCCAAAAGATATGGGAAAACAAAGAGAGACAACGTGTGTCTTGTTTCTGGATTCCAACTTCATATTCTCCTCCGGTGTCCACAATCAAATTCTTCTGTACACATTTATCTTTCACCGCAAGTGTCATGAAGCTGTAAGGTTTAATGTTATGCCCTCGGGTGACAGTACACAAGAGTCTTTCGCGTTGACCTAACTCTTCACTGATGTATGATCATATTCACATAAAAATATGCGAGATATTACTTACTGGAACTATCTTTCCGTGGTTTGAATACATCATTACCTTATTTAGCTCTTTCTAGTCATATGACAAATAATTGAATAAATAACCAACTAAACCAACTAACTACAGCGCCAAACAACACACTATAAAATTAACTACAACTACAGTTACATTTACAGCTTCCTCTGTCTAAACCTAACTCAAGACAGCATATTCCCAGTTCTGACATGCGCACTAGACCAGCCGATTTATAAAGATTAAAATCATTAAATCAAGGTCTATTTATAACGTATGTAAATGATACCTTCATAAAGTGTTATGGTTGACTGGCTATCTGCACGACCCATGCATTTGTTCTCTCAAATGGATTTAACATTTCTTTTTACACCTCTTGGAACTTGTACTACCTTCTACCTATGCATGACTTGTGATTACCACGACAGCAGTCATCTCCTCTATCATAATTATCGGATATTGTCCTGCACCTCCTCTCCAAACTCGCAATCTTCTGTTCAGACAGTTCTGTTCTACTCAAAAAATCTCTATCGATATGCCCATGTTTATGGTAATTAAAACAAATTATGTGTTTCCCATGCTTGTTTAGTCTCATGTTGCTATACATACTTTTCCCACTTCTTACCTGCTTGTCAGTAGCGGTTCTGACGCCCTCTAAATTCCTTGTAGAACATCTTTAGATAACCCACGGCATGGCTACACCTTCACAGTATTCCATATACAACGGAGATCTAAGAAATACTTTGCACGCTTGGAACCTCTTAACTTCGCCGTCTCCAACCTAACTGATTTGGAAATGTGGAGGTAACACTCAAAGTAGTCCAATAACACCGGCGAAAGGCTGAACAATAAATAGAAGTTAGTCGACGCTGATACTGAATGTCGAACAAGTCTAATTAATAACAATACAACCTATCTCTACGTATGCATGTATGCACAATGCAAGACAACAGGGTTTCTGTCCAAACAAGAGAAGATTTTAGCCTCTCAAGCCCTCACTCAAATGGAGTTTGATGATGGTGATCTCTACGTTGTCCTGGAAGTAGGAAGTAGTCTGTTGACGTCGACTGATATATATATATATATATATATATTGTAATAACTTAAGAGAGACAACTCATAGACATGTATAAACACATAGACGTTTATTTACACGGAGACATGACAAACACAAAGGGGCATCTGACTTGAGTACAGCATCTCCATATTGGATAGACTTGGGCGGAAATCGTTTGTCTCTTAAAGTCAACATCCTATTCTAGTCTGGTTACAAG
The DNA here is from genome assembly GCA_036873155.1 of Biomphalaria sudanica. Taxonomy (NCBI): domain Eukaryota; kingdom Metazoa; phylum Mollusca; class Gastropoda; family Planorbidae; genus Biomphalaria; species Biomphalaria sudanica. Next base: position 58,170 of record JAZGLO010000938.1, on the reverse strand, counting down.
ACGTGCGCACGTCTGCACTAGCCTGGATGGCAGTGTGCATGACAGTCATAAATATATATATATTCCAATAGACATTTGTTTCTGTCTTTTTGATTCAATATTACTTTTTTTTTCTCAACTACTTTCGTTGCTCCCACGCCCCACTTGAAACATTTAGAATTGTATTATCTATTGCATCGAATTGTTACATGTTATAATACTGACCCTTCCAACCAGATATATATTAGAGCGGTCAATTCGATTAGCGGTATTCCCCCTCTGACTTTTCACGCTTCCCCTTAGGACATAGTCTTACATACATTCATCGACGTTTGGAAATATTGCAAAGTCTATTTGATGCTTGTCAGCAAGATCCTTGTTTATTATTGCACCTTGCACATTGAACACTCACTTATATTTTGGCCGAAATCTTCCGCCACCCACCTTCCTATTCTAACTTTCCAATCTATCTGGGATCTATTTTACATAAATAAAGAAATACAGCAAAGCAATATATGAAAAAAAGGAATAGTTATGGTTGTACTAATTATTTAAAAATATATGACTTATAAAGACTATCAAAGACTATCAATGTGTTTATTTAAATAGTAATTGTCGTACCTTTGTGAATCTGGTCTTTTACTTCTTTTAATTCTGTTGATAAATTAGCGAACATTGTGGTTAGATTCTCTTGAAAGATGGTCATGTTGTGTCTATTTGTATCAACATTTTCTCGAATGCTTAACATACTTTGTTGTTTAGTGTCCAGATCTTCTTTAATCCTTAAAATGTCTTGTTTATTAGTGTCCGCTTCTCTCCTAATACTTAAAATGTTTTGATTATTATTATCCAAATCTGTCTCAATTCTTAAAATATTTTCTTTGTAAGTGTTCATATCTTTTTTGATGCTTGTAATATTTTGTATGTTAGTGTAAAAGTCCTCATTAATGCTCTTCATATTTGCTTGCGTAGTATCCAAATCTTTCTTAATGCTAACAATATCATATTATTTTTAAGACTTAAGATATCTTGTTTAGTAGAATTCATATTATCTTTTAGACTTATAATATCTTGTTTGGTAAAATTCATATCCTCTTTAAGACACGTAATATCTTGTTGCTTGGTATCCAAATTTTCGTAAATTCGAATAATATTTTCTTGTTTATCATTCAAATCCTTTTTGACGTTTATAATATTGTGTATGTTAATATCCAAATCTTCTTTAATGGTCTTTAATTTCTGTTTAATGTCTCTTAGACTTTCTTTGTCTATTTCAGCTTGTCTTAGTAATGTGTGTGTTACTTTAGCCAGATCATCAAGTGTTGAACTTCGGACTATTATTGTTACAATGTCATTGAGCTGATCAAATCTTCCATCTGAACGGTTAATATGTGCTTCACAAAAATATTTTCCAGAGTCTGAATGTTTCAAATTGTTCCACGTGACTTGAAGATAGGAATCTTTTGATTCGTTGTCAAAGATTTCACCTTCAACATTTTTTAAATTACTTTTTTGGATGGTTGTAATGGCAGGTTGTTGTTTATTTATATATGCAATGACACCATTAGCCTCTGAAAAAATGGAAATGAATTTGAATCTATATCATTAAGGTAAACACACAAATAGAGTCTGTCTGAGATATCTATCTATATATCTCTCTATCTATCTCTCTCTATCTATTTATTAATCTATGTATCTATGTATCTATGTATCTATGTATCTATGTATCTATCTATCTATCTATCTATCTATCTGTCTGTCTGTCTGTCTATCTATCTATCTGTCTATCTATCTATCTAATTCTCTATACATCTACAATTTTAAATACAACACGTAAATCCTTATTTCTATTAACTATCTAGTAAAAAAAAAGGTGTAAGTAAAAACAATTTCTAGCGGTCCCTGAAAGAGAAAATGACGATATTTGTTTTTTGTGAAATGTCTGTTTGTCTGTCCATCTGTCCGTGAGTCCCATTTAGATCTCGTAAACAAGAAAAGATTGTGAAAATCTGACATCATAATATTTTAGAACATTCAAAGTTCTTATGCAACGGCTTCTTATTTCTTTTCTGAAAGCGAAAAATCGAACTTTTGTAAGCGTTTTTTTTTATATAAAAAATAGTCCACTTTTACAACTATTCACTTTTAATATTAACAAACACGGGTGGCTCTTTGGAAGGGGAGATGACTATATACCATTTTGTTTTTCATATGTATGTAGAACGTTTTAGAATTTTTGTCAATTTTTCTTATTACATTTGTTTTGTTAAGTTATGTAAGTTCTGTCATACTAAAAAGTTTTCTTCTTTAAAGAGAACAAATCAATTTAGTGTTGGACATAATTGAAAACAAAAAGTAACAAGTTTTCCAAATGATCAAGTGAACTGCACAGCTCGTCACTCACTCTATACCCACTGAAATATTTTGTTCTTTTTTTTTACGGAAAAGTTTTTTCTTTAGGATTTGAAAAACAGATGACCCTTTACAAAACAATTAGATCAATTAGAAATTCATTATAAGTCATCAGTTAGGTTAGGTTCACATCTAGCTTTACATTCACTTTCACCTATCCTTTGATCTGCTGGACCGCTGGGGCACCATACACGATTTATCAATCTTCTTTCTCTATACTTCCACAGAAACTGACTTTATAAACTTGTACGTACTTCTTAAAATCTATAGTTTAATTTGTATTGAATAAGTTAAGTCCTCAGAAAATTACATAAACTGTTGAAAATGTAAAACTACCATGAAGTATATATAACGATTGAAGTGCAGACGTTTCCTTTTCACCTTGATTTAAAGTCTGTGGAAAAAAACAAATCATTCCTAAAAGTGTTTTTGCTTTTAAACACCTAAAGGAAAAAAAAACTTTGCATTTGACTAAAAATGACAGGATGTGTAAAAAAATGTATACACTTTTAACTGTCATAGACAATTTATTTCCCGTTCTACAATGATAAATGACATGAAAGCGTAATGTCCGATTGGAATAATAAATGTGATTAATGTGAGTAATGTTCAAACTAGTGGCCTTCAGAATCAATACATTGCAGAGTACGAGTCAACACTGATTCCGTACATCCTACCAAAGTGTCCACTGAGATTTATGCACCCACCGCCTGAATCTCTTTCCACAGTGTGTCAAGGTTACGTGGTTTACGTTTGTACACCTCATCTTTACCTGTGCCCCATAAGAAGAAATCCAGAGGCGTGAGGTCTATGACAGTTCAAAGTGTGTATACATTTTTGGACGCACCCTGTCGTGGTTGATAATTTATGATTATTGCATTTAGCATGTTAGAACATCGCAAAGTTAAATGAAATAGAGAAAAAAAAGAAAAATAAGTGATAAAACATAGATGAACACTCTGAAAGAAATGACGCTTGGAGGTACACGTTATCACTTGAATCTGTGGAGCGATGCAGTGTCAGATATTGCTTTTTACTTTTTTAGAATATAAATTTTACTTTCTATTGAATGAAAAAAGTATTCTTTTGAATCTGTCTTGTAAAATAATAATAATCTTCTGTAGTGAACATCCCCGGAGGCTGGTTTTAATATAGAATATTCATAATTTCAGAAATGAGTTTAGTTTTTAACACTCAATATAGAACAAAATGGTATTGAAAAATTACCTTATATAAACATGTTATAGTCAAAGGCTCAATTAGTTCTGTAATAATTTCAGAACTTCCATAAAAATGAAGTCTTGATCCTGGAAATAAAGTATTTACTAGTTTACTTTTTAATTCCTTCTGAATGTTTTAATCTCAACATTGCCATATGCATATACACAGTTTTATAACAACAAGTTTAGCTTCACTAATAGACATGTCTCTTTTCTGAAATGCTTGTGGAAAAAAGAATAATAACATGATTATCTAACAATAAAAGATACTAAATATTTTAAGAGTAACTCTACATTTAAATCTTTATAGTTTAAATATTTATGCCAACCTACTTTGATTGACTCCAGAGTTCTCATCTTTCTTTGAAGTGCATTGAAAGTTCTCATTTGTCTTATAACGTCGTATCTCTTCAATTAAAGCGGTCAAGTTTGTTTCATATCCTACTGCCTTCTTAGCAAACAAAGAAATATTCCTCCCTTCTGCAGTGTCTCCAGTGACATTACATCTATAGACTTTAGCATCAAATTGAGATGGATTATGTAAAGTTAAGGTTATATGTGTATTTCCGTAACTGATTTGTGAAACTGTGACATTTGTCTGTTGCTTAAGAATCAGTGTCGAAGTGTTTAATACAAAGAGATCTTCAAAATTTCTAATAGTTTCATTATAACGTGAAAGAGTTAGAGATTTGATAACTGCAATATTTTGAACTTGGTTGTTGGTTATAGAACAGTTGATCACAAGTTGTCTTGTTATCTCTGGGGATATAACGCTGGGCTGGACATCAATGACAAGTTCTGAAAAAATAGTAAAATTTAATTTATCAATCTGAAAACTCACTAGCTTAAATAGTTTAATTAATAAAAGAATAATTAAACATTCAAAAGCAGTTTCTATTACAAACCTGATTTACTTTTAAATTTAAACAACCCCCTGGCTACGCTCATGATATACACATAAATAAAAAGTTCCCTATTAGACCTTGCGATCTATAGGGCAGATGATTTGACGGCCATCTGCCGTTTGGCCAGCGGCTAACGAGCAGGCTGTAAGCAAAGCGATCACTTGACTATAACTTTCACCAACTAAAGTAAGGTACCAATTAGAGCTGCATGGACTCAGTGGTGCTCTGAAAATCCTAAAATTTAAAACGCCAGTCTTCAGTAAGTATTAAACACACAACCCCAGGTTCGAAAGCCAACAAACAACTACCGCGCCCCTCTTATTATTCTAAAGTAATACATTATTTCTGTTTTTTCATTTACCGATATCAAAGGATCATTTCCTTCTTTCGATTTTTAGCGGCCTCCGAAAGGGGAAAAGACGCTATTAGTTTTGTGCGAAATGTCTATCCGTTTGTCCGTCCGTCCCGTTTAAATCTCGTAAACTAGAAAAGATATTGAAAATCCGACATCACAATATTTAAAACCATTTAAAGTTCTGATGCAACGGTAACTTACTTTTTCTGAAAGCGAAAAATCTAATTTTTAAAATCAGTTATGCAAGAAGTTTTTTAAAAAGAAAAAGATAATAAGTATGCGTTATAAGTTAGACCTAAATTAAAACGAATACTAATATTCCAAACTTCAAGAGATTTAGCATTTCAAAATTGGATTATGCATTATAAAACTTCAGTTAGGCCAGGAGAGGCGCGGAAGCTGTGCGGTAACGTGCTTGGATTCCAAACCGGGGGTCCAGGGGTCGAATCCTTGGTCGCCTCTGAGTACTCCCAGCTCTAATGGGTACCTGACATTGGTTGGGAGAAAGTAAAGGCGGTTGGTAGTTGTGCTGGCTACATGACATCCTCGTGAACCTTATCCAAAAAAAACAACAAATGAACCTTACATCATCTACCCTATAAACCACAAGGTCTGAAAGGAGAACTAGTTAGGCTAGGTTCACATCTAACTTTGCATTCACTTGCACCTATCCTTTGATCTGCTGGACCGTTGGGGCACTACACAAGATATTTTTCCATTCTTATCTCTCATCTCTCTTTGATATAATTTCATTTGGATGTTCTTTCTGAAAATATTGAATCCTGCCTGGGTGGACCACTTCGGGAGCCGATTTTGAGTTTGTGTTTCCACACAAACTGTTTTTGTAACCTTGTTTTTTTTTTACTTTTGTAGTTTTACACAATCGTTTTTCAGCTTATAACACTATTAATTTCAACTTTAAATTAGTACAATTTAAATTTTTCAAAACTTGATAATAACAAATATCTGTCATAAACATGGTTTACAAAGATTGTTTGTGTGGAAACAAAACTCAAAATCGACCCCCAAAATGGTCCACTCGGGCAGGTAAAAAAGGCAGGTTTAAATATTTTTAGAAAGAGCATCAGAACCATGTACAACAAACTATCAACTACTACGACCTTTTTCCATCGATACAGAATGAAGAGACGTGCTCGTGTCGAAAGTGTTGCCAATACTGTTACATTGTTAATATTCACATTATTCAATGAACCGATAGTTCTAAAGATAAAGTTAAATCCTTGGTGTCATTATCAAAGAAAGCATCACGAATAAAAGGATTAGAAACATTAAAGCTATTCGACCACACCAAGACGTGGCTAACCACTGTCACTAAACGTATACTCAAGCTATATGGCCACATCATTCTAAGGTGGTGCCCAACGGACAAACAGACTAAGGGATAGGTGAAGATAAAGCTAAATGTGAACCTCTCCTAACTGATGTTTATTGATTAAGTAATGTAATTGTTTTGTAAAAGGTCAATCTCTCATTTAAAACCTTAAAAAGTAAAACATGTCCCTTGAAAAAAATTGTTTATGAAATGTTTATTTGTAAAATGTTTTGTATGCCCCACCAGAGTTGTAGAAAATTTAACTTTCTATTTTACCCGCAGGACGACGGGGGATGGGTTTGAACCAGAGACAAACGATGAGACCGTACGTCAATCCAGCGCTGAAACCGCACGAGCAGGCAGCCATCCAAATGATTCCCTGTAGTAAATGTCATTACTATCGCATGAAATCTTTCAGCTAACTAGAACAATGTGAAACATGATTTATTAATTGTTGTTTAAATTATATTACACTTACATTCATACTTAAAAGATTTTTTCTCGTCAAAAATCACAATTTGACAAAAATATATAAAACCGTGTGCACGACCAGGCAGGTATCCAACTTTTTCCTGACATTAGTATCGCACGATGTATTGCTGCTAACCAGAATAATGTGAAACATGATTTATTAATTGTTTTACGGCCGTTAAAATGAATATTTGTTAATCAGTAAGTAGTTTTAAGCATAGGCATCTACTAGAGACAAAGTTCATCTTAGAACATTTCTAAAAGTTATTTAATTTATTTTTTTTCCGACGCTATTTTATATCTTACGATATCTCTAAGGCCACTGGACCAATGTATTAAGTAAGAAGACTGCAAAACAACTTTTTTTTTTAAATATCGAGACAGGTATGAGAAATGACTGCTGTTTTACTTATAACCAATGACAGCATAATTAAGAGAACTCAACACTAGACTACTTAGGAATGCCATGACGTCATTAAAATGATAAAAAATAATAACAATAATAATGATAAATATTTATACTGAAATTTATAAAATTGTTAATAAAAACTATCGTTCGTTTGTGCTAAGTGTTAAATCGTAAAACAGAGAGCTAATTCATTTTTTTTTCATTGAATGTATCCCGACTAGAGTGTCAACTGAGAACACAAAAATTAAATGTACGGTGTGTGGGGAAGCACTATTTCCTTTTTCATGAATCTATTTTTCAAGTAAAGAAATCTACTTGTTAAACAAAATAAAATTGAGGTTGAATAGATTAATACTGGGTCTGAGAGACATGAGAGGTAATAGAGAGTTTTAATTTGTAATGGGTTTGGTCCTTGTAATCTCATCAAGACGTCTTATAGCGGGCCTGTTTATTTCAGGTAAACAAAACGTAAAGTAAAACTAAGTCAAGTTTACGTTTCTCATGAGAATTGAGTTCTAAAATAAGAATAGAATAGACTCTAAAATCGCGTTGGTGAAGACTCACTAAATGTTTTATTTGAAATATAATTTTAAATCGAACTTTTTCTTTATGTCTTTAGCAAACAAAAGTTTATATTTTGTTATGTATTTTTTTAATGATGGTAATAATGTCGTTTTAAATTGGTTAAGATGTAAAATTAAAATAACTTCAATGCATATACAACCGACATTTATCCCTATACCAAAAAGGGTGACAAGTCTAAATGCTCTAACTATCGAGGCACTACACTTCTGTCAGTAGCAGGAAAGATCTTTGCTCGAATGTTGCTCGACCAACTAATACTCTCTTTAATGGACTAGTTGTTATCTGAAAGCCGGTAAAGGTACACCTGACATGATATTTGTTCTGCGACAATTACAAGAAAAATGCAAAGAGCAGAACCTAAACCTTTGTGGATCTCACCAAGGCTTGTGACACCGTCTGTCGCTTTGATTTGTATAGAATTTTGTCTAGGCTGAGATGCCCACCTATTCATTCTCCAGCAGTTTCACGTAGGACAAAAAGGGCAAGATCAAACACAATGGTGACCTGTTTGATCACTTCCGAATAGAAAATGGCGTGAAGCAGGGCTGTTTACTTGTTTCTACTCTATTCGCTATCTTCTTTGGCATAATGCTGGGTCGAATGAGGCAGCGCTTGCAGAAACGCATCTACACCCGGTTTCGTTCTGACGACAATATGTTCCATCTTTGACGTCTATATATTCCATACAAAGAAAAGAAGGTTGTCAATGCTATGCTTCCCTATGCCGATAATTGCGCCCTTCTAAATCACAATGAACATGATCTCCAGAACGCTGTCAACAAATTTGCATACGCTTTCGCCTCTTTCAGTTTACCTATAAACTTCGAGAAAACAGAATTCATGTTCCAGAAGTCATCTAATAAAACCTACTCAGCCCCTTAACATGGTAGACCACTTCACATATCTGGATAGTATAGTATCAAATGACGCCTCACTTTCAAGGGAAGTTGATAACCATCTGGCCAGGGACAGTAGCTCTTTTGGACAATTTTAGGCAAGAGTTTGATGGATGTGACCTATAAATAGAATAGGTCATAAGACCAGTGACCTGTACTGCACCGGCAAGTTAGTCCAGCGGTACTTTGTGGTCCCAATTATATTATCTAGGCTATTAACTATAGCCTCTAGATGTATACAACTACTGAGACAAACAATTAATAAGTCTGAGATTTCATTTCCAGCAAAAACAAAAAAAGTTTATTTACAAACACAAGAAAAAGATCATGAAAAAATATAAATGGCCATAAAGGCTCACAAAAGAAAATGACATAATGAAACAAAGTCAAGTAGCAACACAGTTTCCGGTCAATGTAATGAAAGGACCACCATCACAGAGGCACAATAATGTCTTATGCCGAAAAACCAAAAAGAGGGTTTACAATAATATCAGACATGCATTAACAGTGAAAGGACGTCATTTATGAGACATTTTATGTCAAAAACCAAAGCGAGGGTTTACATTAGTTTACAATAATATCCTACATGCATCAACAATGAAATGACGTCATTCATGAGACCCACTACTGTCTCGTATGTAAACAAAAGATGTCTTAAAAAAAAAAAAGACATACAGAAGAGGATAACAGACTAAGTAGACCTATACCATTTACATAAATCAACTAACAAATCGATAAAGTCTACTTAGCTCATTTTTGAAATACTCTTCCCACAACAGTGGCACACTCCTCTTGAGTAACACAACAAAAGTACAACATAAGTATTAGTCAAACATTGTATAGATTTAGTTCAATCTACACTGGTCAGTTGAAAGACTCAAGAGAGAGTGGCGCTTGTAAACAGTTGACAGGGACTTAAATCCAGTTATAAAGGGGGCTAACTCTAATAAAAAAAATAAAAGTAGCAACCCTTATTGTCCCTCTTGTCACACCTCCCCCCTTAAAAATGCTCTTGTGGGGAAATGATATGATGCACAAGGCATTCAACTTGTTTACAATGTTCTCTACACTCTTGACAGAGCGTCAGCAACTACATTATCTTTCCCTTTAACATGTATAATATTTAGATCAAAAGGTTGGAGAGTCAAACTCCATCTCAGGATCCGTTGATTCTTCCCCCTCATTTGGTTAATAAAAGTTAGAGGGTTATGATCTGTGTATACTGTTACAGGATACAAATTACTATTTATATAGTAGCTGAAATGAAGAACTGTCAAAACAAGACCCAGAGCTTCTTTTTCTATCACGCTATAGTGCATCTGATGCGACTTAAATTTTTGGGAAAAGAATGATATTGGGTGTTCCTTGCCAGTTTCATCGATTTGGGTCAAGACCGCACCCACCCCAGAGTCACATGCATCAACATGCAAAATGAGAGGTTTAGAATGATCAATTGCTTTTAAAACTGGGGCTGTACTAAGAACACATTTAAGCTCTTCAAAAGCTCTTTGAGCAGAAGTGTTCCACTGAAATTTCCTTTTCCCTTTTAGGAGGTCAGTTAATGGGACAGCTATAACTGAATAATTACAACAAAGCTTACGATAGTATCCTGTCATACCTAAAAACCTTCTGACCTCCTTTAAAGATTTAGGTACAGGGTACTCTTGAATGGCTTCCACTTTAGCCTGAATAGGTTTAACTTTCCCGTTACCCACAATGTAGCCTAAATATTGTATTTCTGCTCTACAGAAATCACATTTGTTAAGATTAATAGTAAGATTAGAGTTCTTCAGCTTTTGAAATAAAGTCCTTAGACAAGCCAGATGAGCATCAAAGTCATCATGGTATATGACTAAATCATCAAGATAGGCCGAACAGTTTGGAATGTCGGCAATAACTTTGTTCATCAACCTCTGGAAAGTAGCTGGAGCGTTTTTCATACCAAAAGGCATAACTTTGTACTGATATAAGCCATCAGAAGTGCAAAAGGCAGAAACTTGTTTCGCCTCCTCCGATAAAGGAACTTGCCAATACCCGGACAGGAGATCAATTTTTGTTACATAGGTGGCCTGTCCAACTCGATCAATTAAGTCATCAATGCGGGGAATTGGAAATGCATCTGCTTTGGTCACTAGATTCACCTTTCTATAGTCAGTACAGAATCTATATGTACCATCAGGTTTAGGTACCAACACGCACGGTGAGCTCCATGGGCTTTCACTTCTTTCTATAATGTTATTTTCCAGCATATAGTTTATCTCAGAAGTTAAGAATTGAGTTTGGGCGAGAGGTAGTCTGTAAGGGTGTTGCTTCACAGGAGTTGCATCCCCTACATTAACTTCATGTATCACTAAGTTTGTCTGCTTTGGCACATCAGACAACAGCTGCGGGTACGCTTCGATTAAATCACTGATTGCTTCCCTTTCTCGTTGACTAAGATGTTCTAATTTTTCTGACAACTTACACAGGGCTTCAGAATTTTTTATCTTAACTGTAGGGATTTCTTTGTCGAGAACGGTATCCACATATACCTGGTTCTCTTTTCCCATGGGGACTGAACTCTTTACAATAGCTAGTACAGTTGCATGATCTGAGGATCTTTCGTGAAATTTCTTTAACCTGTTTATGTGACAACGAATTTTTCCTTTTCTCTTACCAGGGACATGTACGGTGTAGTTGACTTCACTTTCCTTGCCCACTACCTCGTATGGCCCATCGTACCTTTTCTGAAGGGCATCACCTTCCGTTGCCGTTTCCACTAATACTTTCTCACCAATTTTAAACTGTCTTTGTTTGGACTTCTTGTCATAGATTGATTTAGATTTATTTTGGCTTTCTCTAAGATTGCTATAAGCCAAGTCATTAATTCTAAAGAGTTTGTCCCTTAGATTTCTAACATATCCCCTCAAGTCTTTCGTTTCCTCCTGAGTTGGTATCCAGTTTTCTTTAATTATATTCAATGGACTTCGTACCGTGTGTCCAAACACAAGTTCAAATGGACTGAACCCTGTTGAATCTTGCTGGGCATCGCGTAGAGCAAACAGTAAGAAGTTAATGTTTTCATCCCAAGTGTTTGTTTCGGTCTCGGCGTACGTTCTCACCATGTTTTTAAGTGTTTGGTGAAAGCGTTCGATGGCACCCTGGCTTTCAGGATGATATGCCGTTGAAACCAAGTGTTCAATTCCCATCTGGCGAAGTGCCTGTTGGAAAATGTCTGACATAAAATTGGTGCCTTGATCGGTCTGTATGACCTTTGGCAACCCGAACGTTGTGATAAATTTTGACAATGCTGTCACAATAGTTGTTGCCTTGATGTTTCTCAATGGTACTGCCTCTGGATAGCGCGTAGTCTTACACATTATGGTAAGAAGGTACAGGTTCCCTCGTTTTGACCTTGGCAATGGACCAACACAGTCCAAAAGGATGTGTGAAAATGGTTCTTTTGGTGTTATATTCTCTTGAAGAGGCGCTTTTGGAGGCGATTGATTAGGCTTTCCTGTGATTTGGCAGGCATGACATGATTTGCAGTATTCAGCTATTTCTCTGTTAATGCCTGGCCAGTAGAAATGTTTGTATATGCGTCGTCGTGTTTTGTCAATCCCTAAGTGTCCGGACATAGGGATGTCATGACCAAGTCTTAATATTTCAGAACGAAACACATTAGGTATGACAATTTTAAGGGTCTGTTCGTCAGTGCTTCCAATAAGTGATGATTTTTCTGTCCACTTTCTGACAAGAATGTCATTATGCATGGCATATTGTTGGCCTATTTTTGTATCGCCACCTTGTAGCTTGTGGATGATGTTGGTTATTTCCATGTCATTCATCTGGCTATCACGAAGGTCAGCTATTGATGGTATGCCGTTTTGAAATGGATTACAGAAAAAGTCAACTGAAAGTTTGGATTTCTCATTTATCTGGTCAGTATTTTTCTTAGCATTTCTTCGTTCTCGGATTAGTTTTTGTTGCCTGGTTTCTACTTGTTGTATCGTTTCTTGTACTACATTTGTATTTTCATGACATCGGTTTAGTTGTTGCATATCCTCTACTGGTCTCGGCCACCAGCTATAAGTTTCTTTCCATTTGGTAATTTGAGACTCTGTTGGGAAACCAATATTAGGAACATTTCCTATCAGCAGTTCAAATGGTCCTTCATCCACCACTATTACTTCCATCATTTCGTTGAAGTATGGGGAGTTAATATGTACATTGGCCGTCGGATACTCCTTAATGTGGCCACCAAAACCTTGAACTCTGCAACGTTTCCGACAATATTGATTAGGATTCACCAACTTTGACAACACCACACATTTTGTGGCCCCTGTATCCCTTAGGGCTGCCTGGACGTAATGGCCGTTCACGATTGCAGGGCTGACATATGGTGACAGGTTGCTATCTAGCCCGCCTACATAAGCCACTACTTCTTTTTTCTTATAAATTCTTCTGCCTGTGTCTCTACATTGTTTCGCCACGTGTCCAAATCTACCACATGTATAGCATCTTATACTCTGTCTTGAATCTGCTGTAGTAGATTCTATAAATTTGGATTCCGTTGTGGCAAGAAATGCACTTGCTTGATCCTCAGAATCTTTTTGCAAACTTTCGCCAGGATGAGCGGCCACGTATCTTTGGCATAGGTATAAAACTTCGTCGACATGCCTGGGCTTTCTTTCTTGGAGAAATGCAAAGAGATTTTTCCCAGATGACGAAATTATTTTGTCTATTATGATGAACTGTTTCAAGTTCTCAAAAGATTCGTCAATTCCCGAGGACTGAAACCATTTCTCGAAAGTAGCTTTGACCTCGCCGACAAATTGTTTCATGTTGCCGTCGGTCGGGGGTTTCAGATCGTGAAATTTTTTCCTATAGTCGTCTTCACTGCATTGGTAAAACTCTAGTAGAGTCTTTTTCAGCAAGGTGTAGTCTCCAACGTCTTTGTCATTCAGCACCTGCAGCGCATCTAGTGCTCTTCCACCCACTAGGCTGAGGAGTTCTCTGGCCCATTCTTTCTGGGATTCGCCTTCCAGCCTCATTAACATCTCAAATCTGTGGATGAAGGAATCCATTCTGTCTGTTCCTTCGATAAACTTCTGCATTTTTGTTCGTCTTGTGTTTCTGTTGGGTTCGTCGTTGGCTTCGGTCGTTTTAGACTGCTTTGCAATTCGTGCTTTAGATTCTTCTTCCTCCATCTTGATTTTTGCTGTCACCTGCAGTTCCTGCATTCTGAGTTTTTCTCTTCTCTCCTCTGCTCTTGCGTCCCTTTCTTCGTTTTGCCGGATAGCTCTGGCAACCCATTCTTCAAGTTCCTCCTTCTGGTAACCTAATTTCTTTCCTGTCTCGTACAAGTCCAGAAGTTCACTTTGTTTTACAGACATTTTCAGGATTTAGAAACCTGAAAATAATACTAGTACATAAGAAAAACAAATGTAAAAGTAAAAAAAAATGAAATCACAATTCAAAAATTTGACAGTATACAATCAAAAATTAATACAATGAAAAAAACTATACTGTCCTTGTACTATCTCAGTAGGGTTCAAGGGTAGACGCACTGGTCTTTATGAAAACAAACAAACTATTTCACCTTGTTCACGAGCCCCCATGTGACCTATAAATAGAATAGGTCATAAGACCAGTGACCTGTACTGCACCGGCAAGTTAGTCCAGCGGTACTTTGTGGTCCCAATTATATTATCTAGGCTATTAACTATAGCCTCTAGATGTATACAACTACTGAGACAAACAATTAATAAGTCTGAGATTTCATTTCCAGCAAAAACAAAAAAAGTTTATTTACAAACACAAGAAAAAGATCATGAAAAAATATAAATGGCCATAAAGGCTCACAAAAGAAAATGACATAATGAAACAAAGTCAAGTAGCAACACAGTTTCCGGTCAATGTAATGAAAGGACCACCATCACAGAGGCACAATAATGTCTTATGCCGAAAAACCAAAAAGAGGGTTTACAATAATATCAGACATGCATTAACAGTGAAAGGACGTCATTTATGAGACATTTTATGTCAAAAACCAAAGCGAGGGTTTACATTAGTTTACAATAATATCCTACATGCATCAACAATGAAATGACGTCATTCATGAGACCCACTACTGTCTCGTATGTAAACAAAAGATGTCTTAAAAAAAAAAAAGACATACAGAAGAGGATAACAGACTAAGTAGACCTATACCATTTACATAAATCAACTAACAAATCGATAAAGTCTACTTAGCTCATTTTTGAAATACTCTTCCCACAACAGTGGCACACTCCTCTTGAGTAACACAACAAAAGTACAACATAAGTATTAGTCAAACATTGTATAGATTTAGTTCAATCTACACTGGTCAGTTGAAAGACTCAAGAGAGAGTGGCGCTTGTAAACAGTTGACAGGGACTTAAATCCAGTTATAAAGGGGGCTAACTCTAATAAAAAAAATAAAAGTAGCAACCCTTATTGTCCCTCTCGATCCAGCTGCCTACAAAAATCAATGTCTACCAGGCGGTGTTTTTATCAACCCCTCTTTAAGGATCTGAGACATGGTTACTATGCAGAAAACAACTAAGAATATTTTAGCGCTTTCACCAAATGTGCTTGCGTTCCATCATGGACATACGGTTGCAAACAGCAATGTTATTGCTAAAGCCGGAATGGACGGTACAAAGGGATTTCTTATGATCCGACATTTACGCTGGAAAGGGCATGTATCCGGTATGATAGACAAACTTATGCCAAAGACATTTTTTGATGAAGTAAAAGGTGTTTGACGTAACAGAGGCGCCAAAGGGAAACGCTTCAAAGACCTGCTTAGGCGCAAACTTGTCTTAGCTAACATACAAGAAAGCGCATGGTTTTATTTTGTCTTAAAACGAGACAGCTGGAGGTCACTCAAAACGGACAAAATAAAATCCGGTGCGAGAGGACACACGCAGTCGTTGAAAAGAAAATCCATATCGACAACCTGCGGACAATTGTTATGCTTGTTATGAGTGTGGAAAATTATGTAGGATACAGCTGGGGCTGCGCAGTCACGGGAAATATTGCTTTCTCACTAATCGTAGGACTTAAACACAAACCCTTTTAGTATTAATTTCTTAAAAACACACATTTCAATATAACCATGATAAGGAAAATTAAAACTTAAAAGAATAGTAGTAAAAATAATGATACATACACAAATAATAATTCTAATAGTATAATTAATATACGCCAATTTACGATTTAGACATAATGTAATAATAACCGCAGTCAGAATAGTCCAAAAAGTTTAAATATCATGGCAGCATTATGACACACAATAAAGATGCCTATCTTTACATAGCATGCCGAAAAAAAAGAGAGAATAATCTTAATAATGGAAATTCAACACTTTTGTCATCATAACCTGGTTGAGACATAAAGAGTCAATAGCTAAAATCTAGTGTAGGCTTACTAAGGAGCAAAAGCAATGCGTAAAACAGAATTATAGTCACAACGATTGGGTCACTTACAGAGAAATCGTATATTTAAGGGCCATCACCAATTAACAATGTTGTGATAAAGAGTCACTTTAAAAGATCTATGAAACATTTTACTTTAACAGTGTTAATATTGCGTCCCAAAGATAACAATGGATACCAAAATGTGAAACAAGCATAATGGAGAGTATTATATATAACTTCAATTATCAGCGTCATGGAAGGTCTTAAGATTGGGGAAAGGCTGCAAAATATTATTAAACACCTACTTAAATGAAGGTACCTAGTCCCTTAGAATCTAAATCGAAATAATTTTAGGAACCTCCCGAGGTGTCTGGTGTAGGCTTACTAAAAAGAGGTAACACTCAAACAAATCTATTAACGCAAGCAAAAAAGCAAACAATTTAAAAGTTGTCGACGCTGATAAACGGTGTGGAACAAAAAGTTTAATAAGAAGTGAAGGGAACAGTCGAATGTCGTATTAGCTAAATATCTACTATAGAAACCAAAGCCGACCTTACTCTGAATCAGGCAAAAGTCTTCGTTTTGTTTTCGGTACTTTTTTTTTAGTAAACTATCCTAGTCTTGGTTTAAATTATCGTGTCATCGTCTCCAAGTCAAAAGTTTTCCTTCTATCAAACAAATTTGTGTGTCAAATCTTTAATCGTGCCATAATAATAAGTAAAGTATTTCACTGGCCCGTCATTATTAAATAAATAAAAATATCATTCTGCATTCGATTGCTTGATGGAGATTTAAGTTTATTATGCTTTTTTTTTCTTGAGACTCATGGGACAAGAAAACCTCATTTCACACAGAATTATTTCTGTAACAGATTAACAATTTATAACGCTTTATAAATGCTTGAGCTATAAAATGTGTATATTAAAATAGCAATGATATGTTCTATATATTGTTACTTGACACCAGTATTACGTTCTCCCCTATTAGGCCTTCTGTAAACACTGCTAAACACACAACACATAAACACATCAAGAACTTGACAATAAGAGCTCTGGTACTTTCATAATGGTCAAATAAATAGATAACAGCATATACTAGAATATTGGCAACACATTAACAACTACACTTTATATCACCGGCTAAACTCTACTGTCTTTATCTCTTTCTGGACTCGTACATAACACTTGAGGACTCCACCAGGACCGACTTCATGGCAGACTCACAGTCCGGTCTCCTTGCTCTCCTGTCTTGAACTGCACTGCCGTACACACTATGTCTCTTGCCCACAAAGTCTTATGATCAGATGACCTTAACACGGGCCCTATTCTCGTGCAAAGTTCATGCCAGTACTGTCCCTTGCCCTTTGATATTGCACGCTAAACTGTATTACTGACCTATGCCACATATGTCAACTGATCACACACAGTTAGCCTTATTGCGTAGCCAATAGGGTTACAACAATATCTTTAGAACCTATCCATATAGCTACCAACGACAAAAAATGAACAGGTTATTTTTTTATGTTTTTGTAAAAGGGGAAAATTCATTCTTTTATATTTAAAAAATATCTCGATGCATTACAATTTTTTATTTGTAACCTTTTATTTTCTGGTTTAAAGAAATTTTTAAATCTGCCATTTTATACATTTATAAAAGGTTCATTTTCAAGAATGTAATTTATAGAAATAAAAAAGTTACATATTTTTTTAAAGGTTATTTGATCTTAATGGCTGTTAAATCAGTTGATAAAAATCATATATTCCCATAGTCTGTTTCTGTGGCCGACGATTAAAGATAATGTCTCTGTAGCCAGCCGTATGATCCACCAACCTAGCCCTAAGCAACTAAAGACAGTTCCCTATTAGAGTTCTGCGGCATCTTAGAGAATATAAAATTAGAAATCCCAAATTTCACAGATCTTTAAACCTGATCCCACTAAGCCTTGACTCCCCTTATACAAAGGGAAGAACTAAATGAACTGACCTGAAGTTGACCAAAAAACTAAAGACGCCCACAGAGCCAGACGTAGAAAGAAGGCCATTGTGGTACCAGTGACAACAAGGGAGAGAATACTGGTATATATAGTTAAAAGACAAGTGATAAACATTACGTTCTGGTATCTAATAGGACAAGCGTGACCAGAGAGAAATCCTTGACCAGTGGGACTTGAACAATTATCAAGAAATGTAATAGTCTGTAAGGTAATGAGTTGAGATAATGAGAGAAAGAGTGAGACAAAACAAAGATGGACACGGCCGTAAACACTGACACGTTATAGTCCAGTGGTCTTCAACCTTTTTTGGCCTACCGCCCCCTTTTCGTATTTTTTCTTTTAAAAAATCCGCCAGCGCCCGCATCTGATAAAGACACTTATAAAAAAGCGTGAGAAGGTAAAGTTGATCAAAATGTCATTTAGTTATTAATACTTATCTCCCATGGGACACGACCGCATGACTAAGGCGATCGTCTTTGTCGAGCTTATATGTGGATGGAGTTACAGAGGTGACCCCGTAAGCGCTACAAACATCGATGTCCTTAAAAAGTAATTCATTTGTTAACAAAGATTGTAAAATTCTTTAATATAGATTTAATATCTTGATAAAAGAACAAGGTTACAAAGATAGTTTGTGTAGAAACACAAACTCAAAATAGATCCCGAAGTGGTCCACCCAGTCAGGCTTTTTTTTCAATTAACATTTATATATGAATACATTAACATATGTAGATAAAATAAATTATAACCTAAAAGGCGTATTACCTAGTTTAGTTATCAAATCAAAAACACTTATGCGCGCAAGATCTAAGGACACTAGATACTCTATCAAAAGAATAAGAATTTAAAAATAGAAAATGGGATTCTTAAACTCAATTTCTAACGTTGTCTCTGTTCTTAAATTAAAAACAAAAGAACTAGAACTAGGATGGTTGCCTGCTCATGCGGACTGTCGTTTTGGATTTATCGATGGTACCGGGTTCTTATCCCCCGTCGTCCTACGGGAGGTTTGGATTAGAAAGTAAACTGTCTTCAACTCTGAAGGAACATCCGAAATATGTAACACATTTTACAAACAACTTGTCTATATGTAGTTTGCCAGAGTTTAATTTTGAAGTTTTTTTTTATTTGTTTTGTTTTAATGCATCTTGAGTTTCTTCTTTCCCCCCAGCACCCCTTTACAACCCATATTGTATCTAGCGCCCCCCTACCGCCTCTTTGGCTCTTAGCGCCCTCCAAAATCTCTAAAACGCCCCCAAGGTGGCGATAGCATCCCTGTTGAAGACCACTGTTCTAGTCCCATCCAGTGAAAGGATTACAAAGTAGGGGACAGGATGGTGACATAAGGAGAACGTGCTACTTGGTCAAACAAAAAAAAAGGCTGAGTAATGACAAAATAAATGGGCGTGTACATGTCTTTAGTTTAAACTATTTAGGAGTTAAAATGGAAGTTTACAGTTCTTATACTAAAACAACAACAACAAATATCAACACATTTTCATTCTTCTCTATTCTTCTACTACCTCATTCAATAATGACAAAATAAAAACAAAAGAGACACAGTTTAAAGTTTGGACTCAAGTTTGGACTAGATCAGCTTTACGAAATAGCAATTCATTGTCATCTTTTATAATAAAAGAAAAAAAAATTACAAAGACAGCTTTATGCATAAACACAAACTCAAAATCGGCCCCCTGAAGTGATCCGCTGGAGTAGGCTCTCTCTCTCTTTGTCTCTCTTTTTCTCCCTCTCTCTCTCTTCCTCTCTCACTCATCTCCTTTCTCTCTCTGTTCCTCTCTTTCTCTCTTCCTCTCTCTTCCTCTCTTTTGCTGTTCCTCTCTATCTCTATCTCTGTCTCTATCTCTTTCTCTCTCTTCTTCTCTCTCTTTCTGCCTCTCTCTCCTCTCTCTTTCTTTCCCTATCTCTCTCTTCCCCCCTCTCTTTCTCTTTCCTCTCTCTTCCTCTCTCACTTCCTCATTCTCTCTCTTCCTCTTTCCCTCTCTCTCACTTATTTTCTCTCTCTCTTCCTCTCTCTCTCTCTCATTTCTTTTCACTCTCTCTCTTCCTCTATCACATCTTCTACGTCTCTCTCTTTTCCTCTCTCTCTGTTCCTCTCTTGCTATATCTCTTCCTCTCTCTTCCATTCTTCCCTCTCCCTAGACTGGTCCAAAAAGTGAGATTTAACCATAGCGCATGCTCTTTCTCTCTCTCTCTCTCTCTCTCTCTCTCTCTCTATCTCTTATCTCTCTCTCTTTCTGTCTCTTTTTTCTCTCTGTCTCACTTCCTCTCTCTTTCTCTCTCTCTCTTCCTTTCTCTCTTTTCCTCTTTCTCTTCTTCTTTCACTTTCTTCCTCTCTTTTTCTTCTCTCTCTCTTCTTCTTCTTCTGCTTACACTCTCTTAATTGTAGAGGAGCTTAAATCGGCCTAGAGTTGTGAAGAGAATTACCAACAACTCTAACGACGATCATTGTGACCTTGCATTAGGATTAGGCTATAAGATCAGTGACTTCTGCTGTACTGGCAAGTTAGTCCAGTGGTATTCAGTGGTCCTAAATTACAATACCTATGCTATTAATTAGAACCTCTAGATATAAAACTTTCTAAGACCAACAAGTCATACAAGTCATAACAATGTGATTTCTGTTACAACTAATAAAAGTTTATTTAGGAACACAAGAAAACAGATCAATCAAAGAAAACGGACATAAAGGCCAACAAAAGAAAGTCAAACTAATAGGACAGGTTCAGATCAAACTAAAAGGAGGGGTTTAGTTCAAACTAGTAGGACAGGTTCAGTTCAAACGAGTGGGACAGGTTCATTTTAAACTAGTAGGACAGGTTCAGTTCAAACTAGTAGGACAGGTTCAGTACAAACTAGTAGGACAGGTTCAGGTCAAACTAGTAGAACAGGTTCAGTAAAAACTAGTAGGACAGGTTCAGTTCAAACTAGTAGGACAGGTTCAGTTTAAACTAGTAGGACAGGTTCCGTTCAAACTAGTAGGACAGGTTCAGTTTAAACTAGTAGGACAGGTTCAGTTCAAACTAGTAGGACAGGTTCAGTTTAAACTAGTAGGACATGTTCAGTTCAAACTAGTAGGACAGATTCAGTTCAAACGAGTAGGACAGGTTCAGTTCAAACGAGTAGGACAGGTTCAGTTCAAACTAGTAGGACAGGTTCAGTTCAAACTAGTAGGACAGGTTCAGTTCAAACTAGTAGGACAGGTTCAGTTCAAACTAGTAGGACATGTTCAGTTCAAACAAGTAGGACAGGTTCAGTTCAAACTAGTAGGACAGGTTCAGTTTAAACTAGTAGGACAGGTTCAGTTCAAACTAGTAGGACAGGTTTAGTTCAAACTAGTAGAACAGGTTCAGTTCAAACTAGTAGGACAGGTTCAGTTCAAACTAGTAGGACAGGTTCAGGTCAAACTAGTAGGACAGGTTCAGTTCAAACTAGTAGGTTAAGCTCAGGTCAAACTAGTAGGACAGGTTCAGTTCAATCTAGTAGGACAGGTTCAGTTCAAACTAGTAGGACAGGTTCAGTTCAAACAAGTAGGACAGGTTCAGGTCAAACTAGTAGGACAGGTTCAGGTCAAACTAGTAGGACAGGTTCAGGTCAAACTTGTAGGACAGGTTCAGGTCAAACTAGTAGGACAGGTTCATTTTAAACTAGTAGGACAGGTTCAGTTCAAACTAGTAGGACAGGTTTAGTTCAAACTAGTAGGACAGGTTCAGTTCAAACTAGTAGGACAGGTTCAGTTCAAACTAGTAGGACAGGTTCAGTTCAAACTAGTACTACGGGTTCAGTTTAAAATAAACAAAGAACAGCCATCACAGAGGCACAATAGTTTCTCATCTCAAGAACACATCGATGACTTACAGGTCTTAACAATCAAATGACTGTCATCCATGAGACACATTACTGTCTCAAAACAAGACAAAAGTTTGTATTTTACATACTATACGACCCAAATCTGGTCTTTATAAGACAAAAGAAAATATAGAAAGGATAAGGGACTAACTAGACATAATATTTACAGAAACCAACTTAACAACCAATAAACCAAAATACATACCCATAAAATAGCACACTCATCTTCAGTAACACAAGCCGATCACAACAACAAGACTATTGTATAAACAATATTGTTATTTCGTTCATAATAATGTACAATGGTCAGCTAAAGACTCAAGAGAAAGTGGCATCTGTATTCTAATAACAGGGACTTAAATAATTTATTATAGGGAACTTACTCTTAATTAAAAAAGTAGCAACCCTTACTGTCGCTCTTGTCACACACACACACACACACACATACTCCTAAAAATGCTCATGTGAGGAAATTATTAGATTTATTCACTTGTTTACAATGAAAATATTTTATCTTTAATAACAAATTTTTACATCAGCTTTATATTATCTCCCTTTGTCTATACAACTTTTATAACCCAAAGGAAAGGAAAAAGTCTGTAACATTTACAATACAAAAGTACCAGTAGACTGGTTGTGTTCTATTGTACTCTATTATTTACACTCTTTACAGAGCGTCAGCAACTACATTATCTTTCCCTTTTACATCTACAACATTTAAATCAAAAGGTTTGAGAGTCAATCTCCATCTCATGGTATTTTGATTGCCCCCTCCTTATCTGGGTAATGAAAGTTAGGGGGTTATGTATGATTTGTGTATTACAGGATACTCTGTGGCATTTTACATCTCGAGAGACGATCTTTTCCCTTTCTAACTTCTTGTGTGACTATAATGGCAAATCCTTGATACACAGCTGCGTTTGCAGGTTGGCATATGTGATCACCAGGCGCCGTTGCATTATCACCCTTCTTTCTGCTTCTGTAGTGTATGACATCTGCAATCCGAGACCCTTCCTTTATGCTCTCTTTCCATGTGGATCTATCCAGTGCCACTTTTTCCCAGATGCTAGTGCCGATTTTGAAGAGCTTCATAATGCGTTTACAAATATCTGTATAACGTAAAATTGGTCGACCAGCGGCTCTCCTGCCTTCTATTAGATCGCCATACAGAATGCCTTGTGGAAGTCGACCTACTGGCATTCTACGAACGTGGCCAAACCAGTCAAGGCGTCTGCTGCTGATAATAGAGCGGATGTCCTGGCATCCTGCTCTTTGTAGCACTTCCTCATTGGTTATCCTATCTTGCCACCTTATTTTAAAGATCCGCCTTAGTCATCGGAGGTGGAAGACATTCAGCTTTTTTTCCTGCCTTGAGTAAGTACAGGATTGAAATTACTATTTATATAGTAGCTAAAATGAAGACCCAGTGCTTCTTTTTCTACCACGCTGTTATGCATCTGAATCGACTTAAATTTTTGGAAAAACAATAATATTGGGTGTTTATTACCAGTTTCATCGGTTTGGGTCAAGAACGCACCCATCTCTGAGTAACATGCATCAACATGCAAAATGAGAGGTTTAGACTGCTTTTAAAACTGGATCTTTACTAAGATCAGTTCTTCAAAAGCTCTTTTAGCAAAAGTGTTCCATTGAAATTTTTTTTTTCTTTTAGGAGGTCAGTTAATGGGGCAGCTATAACTGAAAGATTATTGCAAAGCTTTCGATAATATCATGTCATACCCAAAAACCTTCTGATTTCTTTTAAAGACTTAGAAACAGGGTAATTTTGAATGTCTTCTACTGGTCAGATCAAAGACTAAAGTGAAATTGACAATTGTATACAGTTAACAGGGAGTAAAATAGTGTATTAAAGGGAACTAACTCTTATTGAAAAAATTGGGACCTTTATTGTCCCTTGTTGTTCCACCTGTTATAATTACAAATTCAAGAAATTCTAATACATTTAAAGCTATTCACATTAGTAACTTTTTACTAATTATTTGAGAAAAATCATTACTTAGCATATCAATAGAGGCGTGTTGGCTAAGTGATAAAGTACTTGATCTCAGACTCAAGGTTCACTGGTTCGAGTACTGTTAAGGACCTGTCTATTTAATTTCGGGATCTCAAGTCGCCTCTGAATCTATCTGACAGTAGTTGGGGAAATGTAAATGCGGTATGTCCTTGTGCTGGCCACATGACATCCTCGTGGAGCGAAGGCTAGAGAAACATCCTTTTTACATCTCCATTGCACGGTCTGAATAAGATACTTTACTTTTTTACTTTAGCCATCAATAAAGTTTTTTTTAAAGTAAAGTTCCCATTTAAGACCTTATTATTATTATTATTATCATTATTATTATTTATTCATCTATTTATGAGTGTTTAAAATAGTTACATTAATGGGTGTGAAAATTAAAGTCATGACTTGCTTCAATGAAATCCACTATCAGAGTAGACTCCAATGGACATCTCATAGACACCCAATTCACTTTTTCACTTTCGTAGACCCCTTGGAAGTCTTCGTAGACCCCTGGGGGTCTATATAGACTACTTTGGGAATCACTGCTTTAGATGGAGAAACGTGTCACCACAATAAGCGTTGAGCGGAGGGCTCTCAGAGCATATAGAGTTTTCAGTTCGCTAAGGTACAAGGCCATTTCATTGTTATATATACACTGATATGAAAAGTGTGCCAACTTTTTGTAGTAGATTTTTGCTGTCATGGGAAGCCATTGATGCGTGCGCAAGAGCGTAGTAGCAGAATCTCGTCTTGTTTTTCTAAGAACTATTCGAGCGGCGTCGTTCTGATGTGAATACGTTGCAGCTTGGCTATTTTGTCATCAGGTATACCTGCTAGCAAGGCGTTACAAAAGCTAATGCGGGAGAGTAAAAATGTCAGAGCTAGCTTTTTTTATTTACTCCGTTGTTAAATAAGGTCGGATCTGACCTAACCCTCGCAGGTAAACATTAGAGCTGGGTGGACTCAGAGACCCCGGAAATTACCGAAATTAAAAATACCAGTCTTTACAAAGATTCGAACCCAGGTCGTCGGTATGAAAGCCAAGCGCTTTACCAAGCGCTTAGCCACTGCGATTCCTATGGTGATTGCACTCGATAAGATTTCATTTGGTTTTGTCACTGTTAATAAGAGAGACGCACTGCCTTTGGCCAACTTCATTGTCAACGAATACATTATGTACATTTTTTACATGGACAAACTACTCGGGCAAGCCATGATGACTGTCACGTGATGGGTAGTATTTATAACTGTGTTTAGGCAAAAATTCGGGAAAAATATCTCTCTCTTCCTCTCTCTCTTCCTCTCTCTCATTTCCTATTTCTCTCTCTCATTTCCTATTTCTCTCTCTCATTTCCTATTTCTCTCTCTCATTTCCTATTACTCTCTCTCACTTATCATCTCTCTCTCTTCCACTCTCTTATGTATAGAAGAACTTGAATCGGCCGAGTTGTGAGGATCACTGTAACCCTGCATTATGATTAGGCCATAAGACCAGTGACTTCTGCTGTACTGGCAAGTTAGTCCAATGGTATTCAGTGGTCCCAAATGACACTACCTAGGCTATTAATTAGAGCCTCTAGATATATAACTTACTGAGACAAACAAGTCATACAAGTCATAACATTGAGTGTTCAGTTACAACTAATAAAAAGTTTATTTAGGAACACAAGAAATGAGATCAATCAAAGAAAACGGACATTAAGGCTAACAAAAGAAAGTCAAATAGCAACAAACTAGTAGGACAGGTTCAGTTCAAACTAATAGGACAGGTTCAGTTCAAACTAGTAGGACAGGTTCAATTTAAACTAATAGGACAGGTTCAGTACAAACTAGTAGGACAAGGTTGAGTTCAAACTAGTAGGACAGGTTGAGTTCAAACTAGTAGGACAGGCTCAGTTCAAACTAGTAGGACAGGTTCAGTTCAAACTAGTAGGACAGGTTCAGTTCAAACTAGTAGGACATGTTCAGTTCAAACAAGTAGGACAGGTTCAGTTCAAACTAGTAGGAAAAACTAAGTTCAAACTAGTAGGACAGGTTTAGTTCAAACTAGTAGGACAGGTTCAGTTCAAACTAGTAGGAAAGATTCAGTTCAAACTAATAGGACAGGTTCAGTTCAAACTAGTAGGACAGGTTTAGTTCAAACTAGTAGGACAGGTTCAGTTCAAACTAGTAGGACAGGTTCAGTTCAAACTAGTAGGAAAGGTTCAGTTCAAACTAGTAGGACAGGTTTAGTTCAAACTAGTAGGACAGGTTCAGTTCAAACTAGTAGGAAAAACTAAGTTCAAACTAGTAGGACAGGTTTAGTTCAAACTAGTAGGACAGGTTCAGTTCAAACTAGTAGGAAAGGTTCAGTTCAAACTAATAGGACAGGTTCAGTTCAAACTAGTAGGACAGGTTCAGTTCAAACTAGTAGGACAGGTTCAGTTCAAACTAGTAGGACAGGTTCAGTTCAAACTAGTAGGAAAGGTTCAGTTCAAACTAGTAGGACAGGTTCAGTTCAAATTAGTAGGACAGGTTCAGTTCAAACTAGTAGGACAGGTTTAGTTCAAACTAGTAGAACAGGTTCAGTTCAAACTAGTAGAAAAAGTTCAGTTCAAACTAGTAGGACAGGTTTAGTTCAAACTAGTAGGACAGGTTCAGTTCAAACTAGTAAGACAGGTTCAGTTCAAACTAGTAGGACAGGTTCAGTTCAAACTAGTAGGACAGGTTCAGTTCAAACTAGTTGGACAGGTTCAGTTCAAACTAGTAGGACAGGTTCAGTTCAAACTAGTAGGACAGGTTCAGTTCAAACTAGTAGGACATGTTCAGTTCAAACCATTAGGACAGGTTCAGTTCAAACTAGTAGAACAGGTTCAGTAAAAATTAGTAGGACAGGTTCACTTCAAACTAGTAGGACAGGTTCAGTTCAAACTAGTAGGACAGGTTTAGTTCAAACTAATAGGACAGGTTCAGTTCAAACTAGTAGGACAGGTTCAGTTCAAACTAGTAGGACAGGTTCAGTTTAAACTAGTAGGACATGTTTAGTTCAAACTAGTAGGACAGGTTAAAATCAAACTAGTAGGAAAAGTTCAGTTCAAACTAGTAGGACAGGTTCAGTTCAAACTAGTTGGACAGGTTCAGTTCAAACTAGTAGGGCAGGTTCAGTTCAAACTAGTAGGACAGGTTCAGTTCAAACTAGTAGGACAGGTTCAGTTCAAACCATTAGGACATGTTCAGTTCAAACCATTAGGACAGGTTCAGTTCAAACTAGTAGGACAGGTTCAGTTCAAACTAGTAGGACAGGTTCAGTTCAAACTAGATGGACATGTTCAGTTCAAACTAGTAGGACAGGTTCAGTTCAAACTAGTAGGACAGGTTCAGTTCAAACTAGTAGGACAGGTTCAGTTCAAACTAGTAGGACAGGTTCAGTTTAAACTAGTCAAAGTACAGCCATCACAGAGTCATAATAGTTTCTTATCTCAACAACAAATCGATGGCTTACAATAATATAATACAGGTCTTAACAATCAAATGAGCGTCATCCATGAGACACATTACTGTCTCAAATCAAGACAAAAGTTTGTCTTTTACATACTATATAACCCGAATCTGGTCTTTATTACACAAAAAAAACATACACAGGAAAGGATAAGAGACTAATTAGACATGTAATATTGACATTAAACAACTTATTAACAACAAATAAAATAAAGTCTACTAGGCTACTTATAAATTCTACATTCCCATAAAATGGCACACTCCTCTTCAGTAACACAATCCGAGCAAAACAACAAGACTATTATATAAATATTGTGCTCTAACAAAGACTCCCACAGGAATCTAACCTTCCCAGCAACGTTGGCGTATTGACATATTTGTAGCAATGTTGTTTATATTATTGAATATCAGTCTCCATGTTCCGACTTTTGAAATGGTCACACTAGTATGCACATGAATATGGCAAACACGCAACAGAAAAGTTAATAAATGCAAGTCATAAATGTAAAGTTTGATAAGTGTTCAAGTCCCACTGGTCAAGGATTTCTCTCTGGTCACGCTTCTCATATTAAATACCAGGACGTCATGCTGACTTAGGAGACGTTGTAACTTAAACTGACAAGAAAGTGCCCTGTAGTTTGTGCCACGATTCTATATCTTGTCTATATAAACAACGTTTCTCTTCATTGCTGTTGATACAGTCAAAATGACTCTGCTTCAACATTTCATTCTATTAGTTTCTTTTATTTTATTGTCCACTTCAGGTCAGTAGATTTGTTTCGTCACATTTATGTAACGTTTTCATTACGTAGTTTACATTATTGCACATGTCTTTGAACATCCAAATTATAAAGTACAGACATTGTTTTTAAATAGAAGATAATTATGTCTTAGATCTATGTGACAATCTAGTCGTCAATAAAATTAATTTGAAATATAATAAATAATAATATTTTTTTTGAAAAGTTAGAATAAAGAATTAATTATTGTGATAAACTGTAATGGTACACTTTTAATTAGCAAAATGTGGAAACGTGGTCAATTGAAAGTGGCAGCTGATTCTTGAATTCAAACTTTACCTTCTTGTTGATGGGTAGCCAGCAATGGCTATGGCTAACGAGTCCTTCCTACATCATACTGGTATAGGCGCATGTTCCTCGATTTTACCCATTCTCTTAAAAGTAAAAGTAGTTCTGCCAGACTTAATATCTGAGCTACTCGAAAATGCCAGGAGCTATACGGGCTGTCAAATGGAAACAAAATTTATCGTAGTCCCTTTATCAGTTTCCAGCGAGGAAATTTCTGGCTGGTTTGCTGTAGTACCGCCCTCTGACAGGCAACGATAATGTTTCTAGGAATGCCAAGGGCCTTGAAGATAAATGTGGTGTCGGTTGTTATTATTCCATTGGTTGATATAACAATGGGGTATATTATTGTTTTAGATAACTTCCATAGACGCTAAATATTCAAGACTGGGTTCACATATTTTCGTCGTTTTTCTATCTCAGTTTTTCTAAAATTATGAGACAGTGGAACGGCAATATTATTAATAGTAGCGGCTTTTTCAATTTTATCGATGAGAAGCAGATCAGGTCGATTAAAATCTAACATTTGTCGGTCAAGATAGGCCTGTCCCATTATAGCAAATATCAGTAGACTCGATAACCACTTGAGGTGAGTATTTGTAATAGGGAGGAGTATCCTTTACCTATCAAATTATGTATTAAAGCCAAGTGCTGGTGTATTAGATTTGCAACTTGGTTATGGCGACCTAGGTAGGCAGAGTCCTATAGAGCTGAACATTCTGCCATTATACACCTATTTGTTTTTTTTTAAATAAATACACAAATTTAATCTGTATTTTCATTCTAAAAATATTTCATAAAATATTTAAAGGATATTTTTATTTGTAATTAATCTTTCCACAGGATCTGGATCGTAATTCAACAGTTTAATTTATGTACATTCTTGATGGTAATGTAACATAGAATGATATATAATCACATTATACAGTCTATCTTACAGTTTACTAGTTGACTAGAGACAAAACTATAGCTACAATAGAAATCATTAATAGCTACAATAGAAATCTGATTTGACATTAAAGAAAAAGTTTTCCTTTCAGACCATGTGGTTTGTAATGCAGATAATGTAATTGTCACCTTTTTTTCTGGCCTTCGGCTTACGAGGGTGTTGTGTGGCCAGCACAACGACAAAACGTTGTTTTTTTCCCTAACTAATGTCAGGTATTCATTAATGTTGAGTAAACTCAGACGCGCCCGATTTTCGCCAACATTCGAACCTGTAGGTGCACAGTGCTTTATCGATCAGCCATCGCGCCTTACTGGCCTGGTAAGTCCCGTTTTTTTTATGGATCACACTTGAAAAACAGACTATGAAACATTGTCTGTGCTAATATTTATGATATTACGTCATTGTTTGTGTTTAAGTTTTGTGCGAAAGCAAACGGATCGAACGGAAATAAAAAGTAAGTTACATATATGTCTAACTTGATAAAGACAGTCTCATTATTATCATTATAAATTAGTAACGTCTACAGTAATTTATTTTTAATCTGTGTGACAACAGAACATGGTGTCAGATTTGGTTTTAGATCTTGTGTCAGATCTGGTGTTAGTTTAGGTGTCAAATCTAGTGTCACATTGCTTTAAAGTGCTGGTAATAGGTAGATCTATATCTAGTGCTTTCTAAATTGCTAAAAGTACATTTTATTTGTGGTGTCGTTATTTTATGTTGTTAGATCTAGATCTAGACATAGAATCTAGAATCTGTACGAAGAATGGAATTATTCGATCCTCTTAAACCGTTGTCACTAGACGGTCATCTGTCTGAAAGATGGGAAAAATGGAGACAAAGTTTTGAACTGTTTATGGTCGCCACTGAAAAGAAAACGAAGCCCGAGCCAATGAAGAAAGCTTTATTGTTACACCTGATCGGTGAACCCGCTCGAGACATGTACAATAGTTTTCAAGTATGTGAAGATGAGACTGTAGACAAAGTAATTGAAAGGTTTGACGATGACAATGAACAGCTAACCGGTAGAACACACGAAACAGACAATTATAAACCAACATCTAGAGAACTTGTTGTGCCGGTCAAGACAACCCCGACCGCCTTTACTTTACCCCAACTTATGTCAGGTGCTCATTACAGATGGGTGGACGCAGGCGCCCAAAGATCCTGAAATAGAGAAACCAAACGCATTACTGCTCAGCCGACTGGCCTCTGACCATAAATTGATTGCTCATATAGAATTGCTAATAAAATTATATGAAAACAGCCACCTATAATTCTTTAATTAAATAAACAATAATTTGTAAAAAATATTTGTAATATCTTACTTAAATTATTTATTTTGTCTTCTGGTAACTGATAGCCAAATACAAAATAGAGAGAAAAAGACAGTACAATGTTGATTACGTGAATTTTCATTTTTTTTAAAATGTTTTTTTTGGTTTAAATTTGAATGGAATAAACTAGTAGCGGCCTAGAGGATACTGAGTTTGGGTGTCTACAAATAAATGGGTTCTACACTAAACTATAATCAAATAAGGTGACAATGTAAAACAGGTTAAGGCTTAACAAAAAACAGTAAAAGAACAAAATTGGGCAAGATGTGCATGATTAGCAAAATGGGACATAATACAGTGGACATATACAGTGGACATCATACAGTGGACATATACAGTGGAAGTGGACATATACAGTGGATATATACAGTGGACATATACAGTGGAAATCATACACAGGACATATACAGTGGACATCATACAGTGGACATCATACAGTGGACATATACAGTGGACATATACAGTGGACATATACAGTGCACATATACAGTGCACATATACAGTGGACATGCACAGTGGACATATAAAGTGGACATATACAGTGGACATATACAGTGGTCATATACAGTGGACATATACAGTGGACATATACAGTTTGATAATAAAGATAAGAAACGTCACCCACTCAGTCATAACTACTACATACCTACTACATAACTACTACATACTTACTACATAACTACTACATAACTACTACATAACTACTACATACCTACTACTAATATCATAGAGCTGGGTGAACTCAAATGCATCCTAAGAATTAAAAAAATGACAGACTTCACTGGGATTCGAAACCGGGACCCTTCGATCCGGAAAAAAAAGCGTTTTAACACTCAGCCACTGCACTTTGTTGAAAACGTCATACGTCTAAATGTAGTCTCACAATGAAATTATTTGTGTTTTGTGTATGTACTATTTATATGAATATTGTTGTTGCTTTCAATTGCAGAAGGAATCCATGTAATTACAAGAAATTCCCAATTATGCTCAATAATGCAAACTTATTCTTGGTCGTTAAAGGGAGAGATAATTGAAAAAAAATGAGAGATTGAAAGTATCTCGGATGAAAAAAAAGCTAAACAATGATTTTATTCCGATATTGTAACTAAAAATGCAGTTGTCTGATAGCTTCCCACAGACTCAAGTGTAACTAGTATAAAACTCAGACAAACATACAGTTTACTAGTATGAACCATTAGGTACATCTTGTGTTGTTTTATTATAAAAAAAAGAGCAGGAAATAAAAAAAAAATTAATTTGTTTTACTCTGAATAAATTACAATTCATTTTCCCCTCTGGAGTCTTTCTTATAAGAAGTTCTTTTTTTTTTTTGCTTGCACCTTTTTATTTGAAATGACTTTGTCTTTTGTCTGTCTTGCTGTGTGCTCTTTTTGTGTTTCCTTCATTGCATCGGGTAAGTGCTCAGAACGTATCAGCTTCTATATATTGTTTTTTTAGTTCATACATTTTTTTCTCTGCTTCTATATGGTTGTGAAAGTTGGACACTAAACACTGAGGCCGAGAAAAGAATTACAACCTTTGATAGTAAATTCTACAGAAAAAATGCAGGGAATCAGATACCAAGAAAATAAAATAAATGAGTTTGTACTTATACATGTCAAAATTTTGTCTAACAAGGAAATATTGGTAACAATAATACTGTCGAGAAATAGAAGCTGAATTTTCAATTGTTTATGATTTAATACTTGTGAATTATGAGAACTTAAAAATAAGAACATATTGGAAAAAAAAAAAAGCCCACAAAAGAGGCACATTAAGCCCAAAAAAGAGGCAAAGAAAAGAAAAGAGGCCTAAGGCCCAAGGATTCCTATGATGTTAAAGATAAAATTGAATAGCGCAAATTCTAAGGTTTCCTTTAAAAAAAAAAAAAAAAAAAAAAGCTGAAATGGTCATATTGTAAGACATGACTCATTTCAAAAGTAACTTTTCATGTTACACTATGAAAAGCTGGGTAACATAAAAGAATGGACATGCCTCTCAATTGATATCCTACTAAAAACAGATGCTTTCCACAAACTTTACACAAACTGTCAAAGTACCCTAAAGATATAGATAATGATGGATTATTATATACATTTTGTAGGGTTCGTGCTTTGTTATTATTGAGTTTATTTATGTTTTAAGGTTATAAGATGAGAAGTATTCGAAGTGTTTACCTATATTAAGGAATAACAAGCTGAAATTACAACATTTTTGGACAAAAATAAAATACCCCCTTCCATAAAACAGCATCATTCAATTTTTTTTTTTAATAACAACTAATCGAAACTCATAGGCCCTAAATTTGACAATAACGACAGATCTAAATTCATAGGCCCTAATATTGACTTTGTTATATTTTTTTGTGTGGTCTGTATGTCAGTCCATAATAATAATAACGCTTAGTCTTCGCGTCTCTAGATGATAATACAGTGCTATTGTTAACATAACTATCGTGTCAGACATACTTTTTCTTCTTGAAACTGTCAGGTAGAGTTGAGCCTTTGGCTCTTAAAACTCTAGGCCAGCAAAAGTGAACAAGAGCTCCCTCTCACCGGCCTGAATAAGAACAGTGTACACTGTTCTGTATGACGGGTGAGTCAGACTCGCGGCAAGAGACCGCGTACACTAAGACCCCGCCATTTTCATTTTCTATACCAGGCTAACTGTGCGGACGAGCCATTTATGTAACAGCCCCTTGAGGTACAGCGCCTGTATTGTGACAAGGTTGTGGGAGCTTTTTTACAACTCCGCACAGTGCAATGAGGATGCTCTAGCACCCCCTTTAGGCACCCCCACAGGAGTCTACTTTTGCTACCCTTTAGCCTAATCGTTTCCTCCTACGATCGTTTCCACCTTGGCGCCACTATAAGGCAGGGTAGCATGCCCGGGGTCAGACATACAAATTATGGACAGATACAAATAAAGGACAGGTATAACACAATACAAATTGAACCAAATGTCATTAAGCACGAAAAGATGTGATATATGAGAGAGAGAGAGAGAGAGAGAGAGAGAGAGAGAGAGGGAGAGAGAGAGAGAGAGAGGGAGAGAGGGAGAGAGAGAGAGAGAGAGAGAGAGAGGGAGAGAGGGAGAGAGAGAGAGAGAGAGAGAGAAAAGACGCTATTAGTTTTGTGCGAAATATCTGTCCGTATGTCCGCCTGTCCAGTTTAGATCTCGTAAACTAGAAAAGATATTAAAAATCCGACATATTTTAGACCATTTAAAGTTCTGATGCAACGGCTACTTTTTTTTTTCTGAAAGCGAAAAATCTAATTTTTAAAATGCGAGCATTTTTTTAAAGAGAATAAGCTAATTAGTATGCATTATAAGTAAGACCCAAATGAAAACGAATAGTGATCTTATAAATGTCCTTTTCGTGAGCTTCTATAATAATTTGTATGTATGTTTGAGCTTTGGAATAAGAGATTGAGCCTTTTCAAAACAATTACATCAATTAAAAGACTTCAGTTACGACAGGAGAAGCGTTAGCTGAGCGGTAAAGCGCTTGGCTTCCGAACCGGGGGCCCCGGGTTCGAATCCTAGGGTGCAGACTGGGATTTTCTACTTCGGAATCCTTAGGCGCCTCTGAGTCCACCCAGCTCCAATGGGCACCTTAAAAGTAAGGGCGATTGGTCGTTGTGCTGGCTAAATGACACCCTCGTTAACCGTAGGCGTCAAAAACAGATGAACTTTACATCATCTGCCATATAGACCACAAGGTCTGAAAGGGGAACTAGTTAGGCCAGGTTCACATCTAACTTTGCAATCACTTGCACCTATCCTTTGATCAGCTGTACTGTTGGGGCACTACACAAGATCTGTCAACCTTCTTTCTCCATTCTTATCTCTAATTTGTCTTTAATATAATTTCATTTTGGATGTTTTTTCTATAAATATTGAAGCCTACCTAGGTGGACCACTTCGGGGGCCGATTTTGAGTTTGTATTTCCTCACAAACTGTCTTTGTAACCTTGTTAAAATTGATTTTTGTATTGCTAAGGAAAAGAAATATTTGTGCACAATTTTAGCTTGAGATTGGGTGTGACAGAAATAACGTGTGCAAACTTTTTGCCATACAGAGTGAGTTGATATATAAGCTTTGTAAAAAAAGGAGCGTTCTGAGAGCGCCTTAGTCCTAACTATTTTGTGACATATAAACTCTCTTTATGATCTAAAAACACACATACATTTGTAGTCCTTCACAAATGCCACTGCTCTATATATTAAGGCTGAAAAAAACAACATTACTTAGAATTCGATAGTACGCTCGTTTGCTGATCTGTCAAGTCCTTGGCCTCCGACATAGGGTCCCATGTCTGATTGCTGGTAAAGCTTTTTTAATCTCGGATCTTTAGATCTACCTGACAGTAGTTGGGGAAATGTAAATTCGGTTAGTCGTTGTGCTGGCAGCATGACACCACTGCTGACCAAGGACTAAAAAAAAACAAATGACCTTGACATCATCATTTTACCATTTGCATTTTAAAGTCTGAAAGAGATACTTATGTTTTTTACTTTAGCAAATGGCATAGACAAGTCGGACTCAGAATGTTTGCTCCAGGTATCTCAGACTGCTTGGAATAATGTCCTTATAATACTTTTAAAATCAAACAGTCAGAAATGGAGATGAAATCTGTACGATGAAAAAAACATGCAGGACACAATAAAGCGCTGACAGGAAAAAAAAAATATACATAATTCTGTTTGTTCTTTAACCACCTCCAATTAACAGAGTTATCTCTTTTGTAACTGTATTATGATCCTTATTATGATTTTTAAAGGGAGTGACAATGACATTAAAAGAGAGTTCTCAGCTTGCGTTAGTTTGATCTACTTTGGGAATGTATGAGCGGTAAATTCTCTTTATGCCAAAAAAAAAAAAAAAAAACTCGATTCAGGGGCGGAACCAGAAATTTTGAGTAGAGGTAAGGAGCGATTAGCTTACTGTACATTTATTGAACCCGTTAGTAGCTAAATTAATATTTTTTTTTTTTGAAATGTAGAAAAAATGAATACAATCATTTATCTAAATCTATCAACTAATTTACAATTTGTATTTGTCGTAGGGAAAACTTTTTTTCGATGGATATTTTACAATGTTAGACTCATATAATATAATTCATTGAATGATTCTTGATTTAAATGGCAAAGAAATTATATCTTTTAGGTAATTACTTAATTATAGCCTTATTGTTTAAAGATAAAGGCTTTATAACTGCTGCATTCTATACAAAAGTAAAGCTATAGGATTAACTGAGGTTGTTTTATTTTCAAAATAGGAATGTGGGAAACATGGTCGAGATGCTAAGTACGCTTGAACATGGCTTGGCTTCGCTACATACCAAGGGGGCTGTGCAGAGTTGTATTTTCTGAGCGACTAAAGGCAGAATGAAAAAAAAAATCCCTCTCCCTAAACTGGTCCAAAAATAAGATTGGACCATAGCGTTCTGAGCTATAAGTACGAAAGTAGAGCCATAAAAAATATAATAATTATTATTATGTCAATAACAAACCAGTATTCATTAACTGTCAGGGTCAAGTTTTATTAGTATTATTATTAGTATGTTCTTGCTAAAACAAAGATTACTGCGAACTTACTTAAATTTGTACTGTACAACATAAGATAAAAGTGAAAAGTACTTAGTGTTAGTGTGCCCTTTAACAGCCTAGTTAAATTCATTACATCGTTACTCAAAATGACATTTCTACATTGAACATCCTTAAAAGCAATTATGAGATGGTTTCACCGTTGATCTCGACTTCAGATCTCGCCTCTAGCCTGAGAGTTTTATTATATGGACCCAAAAAATTGTAAAAAAAAATGTCATTAACTTTTATATAGAGGTTTATGTTCTCCACCTCTCTATCTCTTCCTCTCTCTTAAGTTTAGAGGAGCTTCAATGGGTCTAGAGTTGTAAAGAGAACTACCTTC
Source organism: Biomphalaria sudanica (assembly GCA_036873155.1). Lineage (NCBI taxonomy): Eukaryota > Metazoa > Mollusca > Gastropoda > Planorbidae > Biomphalaria > Biomphalaria sudanica. Next base: position 21,515 of record JAZGLO010000938.1, on the reverse strand, counting down.
AACTCTAATGACGATCACAAATTCCAGAAAGACTTCTACATTTTAAGTCATTTTCAATAGTCACTATTCTACTGATACTTTTAATTTCGGGATCTCTAGGTCGCCTCTGAATCTACTTGACACTAGTTTGGAAAATGTATATGCGGTTAGTCGTTGTACTGTCAACATATCACCCTTGTCGACCGAGAGCTAGAACTGACACCTATAGAAATGTTATATATACATCATTGAAACATCTGATTCCTATCACTTATGATGAAAGGTAAAAGAAACATTGTCTCTACATGTCATTCTAAGAAATTTGAAGTAAACGAAGATGATGCTAATTGTCAATATTTTGAAATATCTAGTTAAAGATACAAACTCAGGCCAGTTTTTATTCAATGTGATGAAGAACAGTGTTGAAGGTGTTTGGTTCGATTGGAACAAGATGGCAAGTGTAACAACTGATGGAGCTCAATCTTTGACTGAGAAAAACAGTTTTTATAAATAAATGAAAGAACACTATCCCAATCATATGCTCTAAAGGGCTGCAGTGAATGTCAAACATATTACTGACCCAATTATCTCAATTATGAAACTTATCAGAGCAAGGGGTCTTAACAACAGGCAAATCCCAGAAGTATTGGAGGATTATGAAACAAAACATTATAATCTTCGGTACGACAGTAGTATTCGTTTTACCCACTGGCTTTGCATGGAAGAAATTATTATGTTTCTTGAAAGACATTGAATGTGACTTTCTTACTAATATTTCTAATGAAGATTGGAAGAGAAACTTACAGTATTTCAAAGGTAGTATTGCAATGTTGTTGTTTTTTTATATGTATGGGCATGTTAAATTTCAAACAAAGCTTTCCCAGTTCTCCAGGCAAGTTAGTAAAAACAGGTGAAACTATTTCTAGCGAAATGGTTGAAAAGTACAAGACTTATTTGGATTCCTTGATTGAGGATTTTGGAAGCAAATTTTAAAACTTCAAGAACTTGGAACCAGTTTCCTATGCCTTCAGCTCATCCTTTAGTGTAGAAGTGATGCAGCTCCAGAGGACATACCTGAAAACAAATTCAGTCAGTTCTTCCTCGGGAGTTTTATGGGTGCCAGAAGCTGTAGTTCCACACTTAAACATACTTTTGATGCTAAACTTGCTAAGCTAGTTCAGTTCCACTATATGCTCGAGTGTAAGCACTTAAATACTTCACAATAAGTACACACGTTTAAGAAACTGCTAACTCTTGTTGTAATTCCTCAATTGGGAATGAAAAAGATGATATAAATGTATATACAGTAAAAATGTGAATTGAAAGGCACTATAGACATTCAGCTAGCGTTATTTTCTCTCTCTCTCTCTCTCACTCACTCACTCTCTCTCTCTCTCTCTCTCTCTCTCTATCTATCTATATACATATTTTTGTTAATGCGGCCCTCGATAGAAAAAGGTTGCCCACCCCTGACCTAGGCCCGTGAACGAAATCAAAATTACTTTTGGGGTTCGCAACACAGGATGGCTGCCTGGTCGTGCGGCTTGCACGCTGGACTGTCGTTCGGATTTATCGATGGTCCCGGGTTCAAACCCTGCCCGCTCCCATCCCCCGTCGTCCTGCGGGAGGTTTGGACTAGGAAGTAAACTATCTTCAACTCTGAAGGAACATCCGATACATGTAAAACATTTTACAAAACATTTTTACACTAAAGAGGTTGAGAACCGCTGTTTTAAATATTTCCTAAAATAAATTGTTCTCTATTGCAAAGTAAAATAAAGTTCCCCTTTCAGACCTGAGCTAGCCAGAGAAACCAGTGACTTGGCAGAATTTAAGTCATTGGTTAATATGCATGACTAAATGCAAGACGCGTAGGACGTAATCATCTTCTTTTTTGAAGTAACGTCTGTATTATATAAGATAAGATAAGACCTTGTGATCGATACGGCAGATGGTTGACCCTTTTTAGAATATTTTTTTTTTTACTAAGTTAACGTGAAGTAGGTGAGGTGGCTGGTTGGTAAAGCGTTAAACGTCTGAACCGAAGTTTCCTGGTGAACATTTACATTTTTAATTTCCGCATCTGAGTCTACCTATCTCTAGTTCCTGACATTAGTAAGGGAAAATTAAAAGCGGGTAGTCTTGGCTCTGGCCACACGACAGCCTTATTAACCGTTGGTTACAGATGCAGTTAAATTTTTTATTATTTTTCTTATAGATCACAAGGTCTGAAAGGGAAACTTTATTTCTTGTTAACATTGGATTAGAGTCTTCCAATAGAATACGAATAAATGTACATACATGAAAACACTAAAGAAAACAGTTTTTTGTTTCCTTGCATTATTTAGCGTATTTTTTTGTTTCAACCACCAGAGAGCTCAGTAATTAGTTTTTTTTATCTTTTCAGCGCTCAAAGCCGAGTTCATCCTGTCTCTGTCTATCTCTTTATCTCAACTCAATACGTTACAGACTATTACATTTCTTAATTATTGTTCAAGTCACACTGGTCAAGGATTTCTCTCTGGTCACGCTTGTCTTATTAACGACCAGAACGTTATGTTGACTTAGAGATGTTGTTGTAACTTGAAATGATAAGAAAGTGCCCTGTCGTTTGTGCCACGAGTCCATATTTTGTCTATTTAAACAACTTTTGTCTTCATTGCTGTTCATGCAGTCAAAATGACTCTGCTTCAACATTTTCTTCTATTTGTTTCATTATTTTTATTATCCTCTTCAGGTCAGTAAATATGTTTCTTCACATTTGTGTAACTTTTTTAAACTTATTCATTTTACATTGTAAAATTGTCTAAAAACGACCAAATTCTACATTACAGACATTGTTTCTAAAGGAAAAATAATAAAGTCTTAAGTGTATCTATGTGACAATCTAGTCGTCAATGATATTAGAATTTAAAAACAAAAGACATTATTTTTTGAAAGTCTGGTAAATTGTGTAACTAGCAAGAGATTTCAATATTTGATTTTGATATAACGTGTAAAAATGAGGCAAGGCAAAATTATTTATAAAATTCTAAGATTAGAAGGATAGGTAAATATGTTATAGAACAGGGGTTCTAAACCTGTGAGTCGCGACCCCTATGGGGTCGATTGACCATTTGCCAGGGGTCGCCTAAGACCATCGAAACTATGTATTGTTATTATCTACCCTACAATTCAGTATTTGTGTATGGGGGGGGGGGGGGTCACGGCAGAGAGGGGGATTGTAAAAAGGGGTCGCCGAGCTTAGAACGATAGCTGCACATTATGACATGTAAACAACATTTTATTTTAATTTTTAATGACTTCGATATCTTTGTATAATTTAGGTTACTAAAAATAAGTGCCTAATCTCTATCTCTCTCAATTTCTTTCTCTCTCTCTCTCTCTTAGTAGAGCCATTGTTTGTCTAAAACATGCCTAACAGCTGTCAGGGTCGGCTCTATTGCAGTTGTTAGTGAACGGATGCTGCGAGGCTGTGGAGGGGCTAGCCAGGGCATTTGACCTTTCACCACTGGGGTGGTAATTTTCATACGGGCGAAATGATTCTGGATTAGAAGAATGTTATTTTGGACATTCCGATGGTCTAGAGGTTAAGTTCGCTTAGTGCATTATCGCTAGGCGGTGGTGTCGAATCCAGAGTCACAGGTTCGAGCCTCGGGCGGCGCATTCCCTTATTTTCGTAGCATTTTAATTCACTACTTTCTCTCTTAAAAACGTAGTCCCTGGTGCTGCTAGTCATTTATGTCTAATATATGTATTTATAATCTTTTTTATGAATAGTAAAAATTGTCTTCAAGTGTAAAGATTAATGAGGAATTTATAAGGAATTCATATTCCCGGGTTGCTTCGCAGCCCCAGTGACGACTTTTGATGAATACAATTTCACCTTTTTTCAGAACTTGTCATTGATGTCCAACCAAACGTCATATCAGCGGAGATAACTGCAGAACTTGTGATCAACTGTTCTGTAACCAACAACCAAGTTCAACATCTGGATGTTATCAGATCTCTAACTCTTTCTCGTTATAATGAAACTTTGAAAGAATTTTTTGATCTTCTAATTTTAGAATCTAAAACTTTAAATCTCTCACAGCTAGTTCAACTACATCATGCACAAATTAGTTTTGGAAATCTGTATATTAGTTTAACTTTACACAATCCAACTCAATTTGATGCCAAAGTTTACAGATGTAAGGTTGAAGGAGATAAAACAAATGCTGCCAACTCATCTATAGTGGCTAAGAAAGAGGTAGAATATAGAACAAATACGACCGCTTTAATAGAAGAGATACGACGTTTGAAGGTTGTCGAGAAAAGCGATCAATGTACCTTAGAGAAAAAAGAGCTGACAGCGTCCCATCATAGTAAGTAAATACACATTTTTTTCTTATTTTAAATATTTATGACGTTAGCTTTGTTAACTCCGGAATAGGAAAACTTATCATTATTATAATTATCTGTCCCTCGATTATCGTCATAAGATTGCTGTGACTGTTCTCGTAAAAAAATGTCACCACTTTTTTCCGGTCAACAACCGTTCTTATTAAAGAACTTTGTTAGGAAAACAAGATATTTATTAATTGTTACTCTAGTCCTACAGATAGTTTGAATTATATCATTATCATCATTATCATTCCTGTGCGTCTCTCATGGAACTTAAGACCGCAGTAAACGCAGGTCAGTCTCCTCGGTCTCTTGCTAGTTTTTTAAAAGATTGATTGTAAATTCCATACACAGCTTCATAAGTCTGTTTTGTAGAACTCTACTCTCGGCTCTGACAATTTTATTTGGCATTGACTTTGATGACAATACAACAGATAATTCATTGACAATAGATACAAAATAAATGTTAGGTTTTTTGGTAGTCTATGTATGTAGTTACGTAAGTAGTTTGAATTTAACGCTGAGACGTTTTTCTTAATTAATGTTTTTTCTTGTAGCGCAACGTCTGGGGGGGAGGGGTTCCAATTTTTAAAAAAATTAAATGTCTGTAATTTATATCTGAACTTTTCAACATATAGTGTCTCTACATTTTAATTTGATTACCAGACTAGCTTCAAGAGAGTTAGTAGACCAATAAGTTAATATTTTAACTAAGGCTTAGCTTTAAGGATATTGCTTTTATTTAGAAATGTTTTTTTATAGAAATAACTGTATTACAAATTTATTTATTTTTCGGTTAAATTAAGGTTTAGTTGTATGTTATAATAACGTACAATCTTTTTTTTTTTAAAGAAATTTCAAATATAAAACTAAATTCTTATTCAGGAACAAAACTACATTTTGTGGGAAGTTCAAATGTTATCAAAGAACTGATTGAACCTCTAACCTTAACATGTTCACTTCAGGTAAAGTGTACAATTTTTTTAAAGTTGTATTTAATTTTTGCATGTAAATTAATATGCTTGACGTTTTAATTATGATATTCTATATTCAGTATTGGTTGTTTAGATAGTTTTGGTTCAAACACATCTGCAAGTAAAGAAAAATCGTAATCCTTGAGGCCAGTATCGGCTCTAGCGGGTGTTTTATTTCATATACGTAGACTGTTTTTGGGTTCGATCAGTATCTCAAGACATCCACTTAAACATTAATCTCCTAAATAGCTTTTTCTCATTCTCTTAATAACCTTGACATGCCAACTGTTTTGACGTCACGATCTGTGTTGGGGCAACCAGCTTTTGGTATACACAGGTTGCGACGCCACAGGTCATTGATGAAGCATCCTATAACGATTGGTATGGACTGAACTAGTTAGTGTACTATACTGAAATTTCGGCCATTCAGCATGCAGAAACTTTGGCGATGTCGTATTCTTTTTTTTTCTTCAATAGGCTACTGTATATATGCATTGAGTTGTCGTGGGGAATCCCAAGTTTAAAAAAAATCACAACAAAAACGTGGGGGTATTATATTTATTATGTTTTTTTTTAAAACATGGGCGACAGCCCTTTCCTAGAAAAGTTGGATCTACAAACTTGAATACACGACTGTAGCTCATATCACACACCTTGTTCTCAAAGAACCTCAATTCAGGTTTAGCATTCAGACCACGCATCGGAAGAATAAATGCATACTAGTATTATTAGTGCAAAGCGACAAGCCAGGAAATTATTTTGACTGTATCCTATGTGAAGGTCTAAGCAACTATTTAGTTATTGCAAGTGTTCTTGTTCTCATCCGTAAGGAATAGTTACTTTCCGACTTAATTATGCTTAGCACAAAATTATTATTTATCTAGTTTGTTGATTTCTAATTCACAATGTTTCTGAACCATTAGTTATGTTTATTAACATTTAAAGGCGATATCTTTCATGCAGAACAACTACAATACAATATGTAAGTAGTGAAAGACCAGGAGTGCAGTCCATACGGAAAGATTAAAAAAAAATAAGGCCCATAGCGTTGGAGGCGGACGAGAACGTTAGCTTGATGTGGGACGGTATATAGTCTGAGAGCCCAGCATCTAACACTTGCCCAGGACCACGAGCCATGCAAAGTCCGCCACTGCATCAATTTAACATTGTTATGTAGTAAAGCTAAACTTGAAAAAAAAATTACGTCTCAGATCTCAAAACATTACAAATACGTTGTCGATTATCCAAGAGCGATTATATCCGAATTATTACTTAAAGTTATAAATGGTTACTATTGCGTTGCTCAAAAATATAATTATAATAAAGCACAGGTATTGTAAATACACTTTTGTAAACGAATATTTGTTTTTTTTCGATAAATACATGCATAACTTGAATGTGTATTTTCATTATAAAAATAATTCAAAAAATATTTAAAGAATAAACTTTTTTTTTTCTAATTGAATGTCTTTCCACAGGATCTGAATCATAATTCAACAGTTCAATTTATGTACATTCTTCATGGTAATGTAACATGTACTTGTATACATTTTCCTTATAAAGTCTATCTTACAGTATATATGTTGACTAGAGATGAAACTAAAGCTATGATAGAAATTATTTAGTAAACACCAAACTTGAACGCAAAGTATATTTGAATTCTGAATTATCTCTCCTGTTTAACATTAAAGTAAAAAGTTCCCCTTTAGAACATATGGTCTATAAAGCAAATAATATAATAATCATATGTTTTTGAGGCCCTCGGTTTAAGAGGGTATCATGTGGCCAGCACAACGACCAAACGCCTTCACGTTTCCACAACTAATGTCAGGTACCCGTTCTTGCTATGTAAACTCAGGGGCCCTACTTTCGCCAGGCTTCGAGCCCGCGGGGATAAATCGCTTCACCGCTCAGCCACAGCGCCTTACTGGTTTGATAAGCCCCAATTTGTTTATATGAAACACAATTGAAAAACAGACTTTGAAACACTTGATTAATTGTTCTTAGTTTTTATTTCTTATGACTAATTTTAGCTGCTTCTGAAAAGGGAAAAGACGCTATTACTTTTTTGTGTTGAATGTCTGTCTGTCCGTGTCGATTATATCTCGTAAACTAGTAAAGTGTTTTCTTAAAAATACTCCACTTTTACAACTATTCACTGTTAATAGTAACAAACATAGTATCTTTTTTAGGAGGGGAGATAAATATTTAAACCTGGGACCATCAATAAGTTAGAACGACGGTCCAGCGCTAACCGCACGATCAGTTAGCCCTCCAATGGTCTAGTAAAAATACAAGAAAAAAAAACTCGACATCGAGTTCAGGTAAGACACAGCAACATGCAATTTCTTACCTAAAATAAAAACACTATGTTACCTACAAGAAGCAAATATTTACTTTAAAAATCCAAATCAGGCGTAAAATACAGATGCGAGATTTAAAATCTGAATCTTTTCAGTAATATAGTTGTATACTTTACCTTCTGGTCAGATTTGTAAAGTCCTTAGCAGCACTCGCACAGCCCAAGAAAATTTAGAATGAAAACAAAATTGTTTTTGGTTTTCGTCCTGCGTAATTACTTTTGTTTTAATAACGTATGATATTATAAATAATTGTTTTATGTTCATGTAAATTTAAACACTAATTTTTTATTTGTTTCTTTTTTGTTTCACAGAGACAAATGTTGTCATTGCTACCATAAATAAAGATCAGCCCGTTGTCACAACCAAACAAGACAATAATTTTAACATGGCTAAAGGAGTACTTTCTGACGCTAAAACAAATGCATCATTTATTGAAGTTTCTTGGAGCTATATAAAATCATCAGAGTCTGGAAAATATTTTTGTGGAGCTCATGTCATGGGACCTGATGGAAGATCTAAACGGTTGAACGAGGTGTTAGCAATTACTGTTTTAAATCCAACATTGGATGATGTAGTCAAAGTAATACCAAAACTCTTTAGTCAGGCTGACACAGAGAAGAAAAATATACTAGAAAATAAACATAATATATATAACATTAAAGAAGATATCATTAGTAAACAACAAAATATTATAACCATAAAAGATGGATTGGAAACTAACAGACAAAATATTAACATCATTAAAGACGACCTAGAAACTAGCAGGCAAAATATTAAAAGCATTACAGATGATTTCAATGTTAACAAACAAAGCATTGCAAGCCATAATGATAAATTAAATACTCTCAGTCAAATTGTAGAAAGTCTAAAAGATGACTTAAGAACCAACAAACAAAGTCTACAAAGCATTACAGATGAAGTAAATACTAATAAAGACAATATAAATCAGTTGAAAGAAAACTTGAAATCAAACAAACAGAAGATACAAAACATTACAGAAGACGTCAATACTAACAGACTAAACATAATGAACATACATAAAGACTTGAACACCAGTCAACAAAGTTTGAGAAAGTTAGAAACGGATCTGGAAATAAAATTAGCAAATTTTTCAGCCGCCTTGACGTCGCTAGAGAAAAAGATTGAGAAAGGTAAAGATTGTATTTTATTCTTTAAATATTATTTCCAAAAATTGAGCTAAATTTTATAAACATCATATAAAAACATTTTGAGTCAAAAGCTGATTTACTGATTCTCAAACTGATAAGCGTGCCCATTAATGTGGGGGCGGGCTCAATATGCTGACTAACGAGAAAGGGTGCACGTGTAAAAGACTTAAATTGTTTATTTATTTCAATGGTCTACATTTTGTTTCACATTTAAATTCACATTCAATATGACACATCACAATAATAGTAAAAAAAAATATTCGGAAAGTAAGTTTTTAAAACAAAAACAATATTTAACATTTTAAGTTTCTTTTATTTCTTACGAGTCTTCTGGAACAAATGGAAACTGAAACTTAAAAAAAAATGTTTTGTTTTAATGGATCGCCAATAACATAATTCTTTTGTACTCGACTGTTTTACAGATTTCCTGTCATTTCGTCCCTGGTCACTTTATCCTCGTCACTTCATCTCCTGGTCACTTCATTCCTTATTATTTCACACCTTGGTCATTTCATCCGCTAATCCATTAAATAATTCACTGGGCAACAAAAAAATTTTTTTGGAAAATCGTCCAGGGTTTTTAGGTGAATTAGACTAATGTTGATGCCCTGAGTCCGAAAATAAGCTTGGTTTCGCTCAATCAGGTCAGAATGTTTTGCTACAGAAACTTTTAAAAAATCGTTTTTTGTAAAAAACAAAATTTTTGCGGCTCACCAGTCGATAAACCCCTGCCGATTTTTTCGGTATTCCTCATTAATTAAAGTCAACACAATTCAATTAATTCAGTTTTTGTTTAGTTTATCAAATTTTATTAGCATAATTGACATAATATAAAGAAAAAGTTCAGGGCATAAATCTGCGTTTCTTAGATTCCCGTGTGTGAGCAGCTGCTGGGTTGTCTCTCTTCAGTGACCAGCAGTAGTCCGCCAGCATGACTGCATCCCATCTCCCCTGGTACCTTTCCTCCATTTGGTGCATGTCCTGATGGAATCTTTCTCCCTGCTCATCGCTCATCGCCCCAAGGTTTTCCGGAAACTTATCCATGTGCGAAAAAAAGAAATGCATCTTTATGCTCATCAAACACCCGAGTTCTTGAAAATCCTCAATCATGGTGCTGATGAGCCTTGCGTGGTTTGCTGCCTTAGTGTTCCCCAGGAAGTTGTTCATCACCTGCACAAAGGATTCCCAGGCGGCGCACTCAAGTGAGTTCATGGAGCTACAGAACTCTGCATTGTTTATGAGCTGCCGTATCTGTGGGCCGTCGAAAATGCCGGCCTTCAGCTTCTCCATAGTCAGTTGAGGAAATGCTCGGCACATGTAGTTGAAGCACCTCCCATCCTTGTCCAGAGCGCGCGTGAACTGTTTTATTAAACCCAACTTCAAGTGTAGTGGTGGGATCAATATCTTCTCCCGGCCAACAAGAGGTTCGTTTATGATGTTTCTCGCCCCAGGTACTAACTGCTCTCGCGCCGGCCACTCTTTCTTTACATAGTGCTGGGCTCTGTCTCGACTGTCCCACATACACATATAGCATGGGTACTTCGTGAACTCAGACTGCTGACCAAGTAAAAAGTTCACCATTTTCAAGTCGACGCAGATGATCCATTGGTGTTGCTGATATTGGATTTTTTCGAGCACATACTTCACTGCTTCATATTTCTCTTTGAGAGTCGTGGAGTGCGCAAGCGGGATTGAGGCAAACTGGTTCCCATTGTGGAGGAGCACACACTTCAAAGAACGCTTGCAACTGTCAATAAAGAGTCGCCAATTTCTCGCATCGTATTGAGGACCGCCCAGCTTATCAAGAAGACCGGCGAAATCTCGGCAGTACACAAGGTTTTCCTCCTGGCAGAAGTAGTCCATGTACTCCTCATGCCTTCTACGAAAGAAGGTAATACGCGCGTCCTTGTGAAGCAGGTTTTTCTCTTTGAGCCTGGAAGCCAACAGCTCGGAGGAATTCTTCGACAGGCTTAGGTCCCGAACTAGATCATTGAGCTCACATTGTGTGAAGGGCTGCGGACCATATTGTGCTTCATACTACTCTTCTGTACCACATTTCTCGTCTGAAGTGGTGGCCTCGTCGTCGCTGCCTGAAATCTCTCGGAGCGTTAGCACGGGTATTTCTTCGCAATGAGGAACTGGACGACGAGCAGATGGAAGGTCGGGGTACTGGAGGCTGCGCCGATTTTTTCGGTTGATGCCTGCAGTATTGATGGCACAGAAATAACAATCCGATGCGTGGTCAAATGGCTTCCTCCATACCATCGGAATTCTAAACTTTAGTGATGTTTTCTCGCCTTTCGTCCACCGCCGAAGGTATTCCACGCATGTTTTGCACACCGTGTGCGGTGCCCAAGACTTGTCTTGGTCACCCAGCTTGATTTCAAAGTAAGCCTGGTAGGCATGTTTCACAAATTTTGTGATGTTCATCCTATCAGCTGACAGTGTGTACTCTCCGCAAATGTAGCAGAAAACGTCAGGGTTATTCGTGAATGAACGTCGTGCTTAAGCCATTTTAGATATTAGTTAGATAATTATTTTTTAATAAATGAAATAGCAGCAGAGTAAGCCCTATAAATACATATTTGTAAATCAGTAGTCTTTGTATCATTTTGTCACGTACACAGTATCTATTTTTAGCTCGTCAAGTACCTCGGGTTTTTTCCCACGTGCAGACATGTTAATTATTGTAAATTGGGCTGCATTTATTATATTATTGTAGATCTATCATTCTATTCAAGTACATTTAACCATTGTAATTATTTGTGAATAGCTTTTCCAAGTTCTGAATTAAAGTAATTGTTTTAGACGAAGAGAAGTTTCTTCATTGAATATAGTAACATACTTAGATCGACTTGACAACTTCTAGATGATCAACTGGCAACATTCTAAATGATCGTATCATCAACTAGATCTAGCTACTTCTATACGATCATCTTATTAAAAGACGATTTCAAGATCCTCGGCAATCACGATAATTGATAGTGTGATATAGATCAAGATAATCTTCAACGTGACATCTATCATAGTATCTTCATAGATCTTGTCATCTGACATCCACTAATTGATGATTGTGACACTTTTTATGTTATTTTTAATATCGGTTCTATTGATCTAAATTAATTTCTATGTTGGTAAGATGTCGATGGTGGATATCGATGGTGTCTTGTTGTGCGTTTATTACCATTGTGTAGATTGTCAGATAGCTCAAAAATTTGACCTGATTGAGCAAAACCAATGTGATATTCGGACTCAGGACACCAAAATTAGTCTAAAATCAGCTGAGAAACCCCCGACGATTTTTTGGCTGTTGCCCTGTATGAAATTAACAGTATTTTATATATTTATTTTTATTTAAATGACAAAAAGAATTACACATTTATACATAAGAATAGAATATAAGGTCATTAAAAATATTTAAAAAAACATATAGAGATAAAAAGCTCATGTAAAAATTGTTTTTGCGTTAATTGAAATCAATAATATAAGTTATTGGTAGTAGGTACAGAAGGAAATGCATTGATTCGTTTTGCTCTAAATCATTTGTATTTCTTGAAACCAGCGATTATTATGCAATCAGGAAATGTTATATAAGGTAGATAATTATAGAAGTATGCATGTATTTTTTTAAATAACACAAATACACGTTTATAAAACCAAAAATTAATTTAATTTAGTGGGGTCAAATCAACGTTGGTATCGTCAGTTAGTGGTAAATAAGTTAATGTCAGGACCATTCATTTCTGAAGCTGAAAATGTATGGTTTTGCTTCAAAGTCTGCCAGTGCAATTTCTTTCTACTTTCTTTTTTTTTATCAGCTCTATTTTTCGCTATGAGGATAATATGTTATAGACGCTAAAAGAAAACATTTCAGAGACTTTTTAAGCAAGAATTTATTTGTCCGGTCAGACGGATTACGTCTTCTAATGTAGAAAAAACAACAACTAATTATGAAAAGCACCAAACTAATCGCACGTGCGTTATGGAGAAAACATTTTGTATATGAAGTTTTCAAATGTATAGTGTGTACATGACGTTAGGTGTGGAAAGTAAAGGCGTTTGGTTGTTGTGCTTGCAGCATGATACTCTCAGTAGCCGTAGGCTGTAGAAACAAATGACCTTTGCATCTTCTTTCCTAGATCGTCAGGTATAAAAGGAGAACTTTACTTTTCTATATGCAATAAAAGATCGCAAAATGGTCTTATTTTTCTCTCATTATTCTAAATGCTTTGAAATTTTTGATTACACATTTATACATTTCAATGACCTAAATAGATTGCTAGTGGCACGCGGACGATTATTTACAGTTGTGATAGAAACAAGATTATGACAAAAAATATATAAAATTAAAATATCATTTTTTAGCAAACGAATTAAACAGACCACACAATAAATGTAGTTACCATAACATAATATGCATATTGTTACGACTTTAGAGTAGACTGAAGAAAGTAAACTCACCGATTGTCAGGTCGCCGATGTCCCTCTGGTTGCAGAAGCAAAATCCACTACGAATAGTCAATAATCTCCTCCTAATCAAATGTCCATACAACTAGTCACAAAAAACCGATTTAAGAAAAAAAACAATCCTCCGTTCAAAACTCCGCGATCATACCTCCCGTTACTTCACACATCAACACACTCGCTCATGTTAGTTTCGCCTCCAAACATAAACAAAATTCAAAAAGTTATCACGTTGGAAAAATGGTCAGTTCGGGGGAGAGGGGACAAGTTTACAACAATATTATTGCAATATTGCAAGAACTTATTATTTCGATTATTACATTATCTATTTATTTAAAATATCATTAAATAGTTTTTTTGTTAGTTTTTAAATATTAACAATAATAAAAGAGCGAATGGAAGGTCATACAGACACAAAAAATAAATAGCGGCTCTTCTTTCGGGTCGCTATAAATAATTTTTTTATATTTTGTTTTGTTTTTTTCTGTGCAGAGTAGGAATATAAGAAATTAGCGGTATCATAAAATATGCTATATATTTTTTTTTATAAGCTGAATGATTTTTACATAATGTTTTAATGTTTTATCTGATTGTTTTTAAACAGTTCAACCAAAATCTTGTCGTGACATCAACAGCACCCAAGACCGCGATATTGTAAGGCTAAGTTCCGGGTTAAAAGTCATGTGTGACACCAAGACAGACGGCGGTGGATGGATCATCTTTCAGAGAAGAATCTTTGGAAAAGTAGATTTCTATAGAGGCTGGCAGGCGTATCGTGACGGCTTTGGAGATTACAACATTGGGGAATTTTATCTGGGGAATGAAAATATTTTTAATTTAACTTCTACTGGGCAATATGATTTGAGAATAGATTTAGAATTTAACAACAACAAATATTTTGCGCAGTACGAAAACTTTAAAGTTTTGAATGAGACTGAGAAATATAAACTACAGATAGGAAACTATTCAGGAAATGCTTCAGATAGTTTATCTTATCATAACAACATGTTCTTTACGACATTTGATAGAGATAACGATGCACACAGTGTCTACAACTGTGCAGAATATAGTTCAGGTGCCTGGTGGTATAGAGAATGTCATCAATCTAATCTAAATGGTCGATGGGGAAGTACATCAAATCACAAGGGAATGAACTGGGCTCAATTAACTGGATGGTCTAACAGTGTTACTTTTAGTGAGATGAAAATAAGAGAAAGAGAAGAAAACTATTTTCATTAAGAGAAAAATGATATAAACAAAGAAGTAATTAGAAATTTAAAAATATTAAGTAATTTGAAAGACTTATGTTACAATTGCTATTTTTTACTATTAAAAAAAAGCAAACATTTTTTGTATTTTCTTTAAAGACAAATATTCGTTTCTCTATGTATTACAGAAAATTGTAAAAAGGTAAAACAATTTCAATGTATGATAATATATTGTAGCCTCTTTTTCTACTATCTAAAGTGGTTAATTATAAAATGATTTTTAAATTAAACCTTTAAAGAATGTTGTTTAAATGTTAACTAATGCAGTTCTGATTGCATTTTAAAGTCTACAAAACATATATATCTACATTTTATTTTGTACATTTCACATATATTATTACATTTTACTGGCAGTAAATTATAAACACTATTATAATAATAACTATTATTTATGTATATATTTAGATATAATTAACCATAATATTAAACTATATAATATGCCCATTTAAATTATTGCATTCCTCATTAATCTTTAAAACTAAGAAAAGTCTTATTAACCCTTATCTTAATCAAATACAATACATATATTATAGAAATATAAATTATATATTATTATCAATTATATACAAACTACCAAGCTTAACACAATTAAAATGTATGGATAATATCACTTTGGATTATTATTATTATTATTTATAACTATTACAATAGTACTAATTATAATATTATTTTTATATAGTAAATACCATGCTTATTAGAATTAAGGTGCAGGGGTAATACAAGTATAATTACTCAAACACATCTATCATCTTTTGAAATGCTTTTTCATTAAATATGCCTTTCCAAATCACTTATGATTCTTAAAGATAGCATGCACCCATTAAACCACTGTTACATCAGATCTAAACGAAGTGGTCGTCACCTTGCCATTAGAACTAAAAAAGAAAGATTTTAAAACTCCTTCATCCCACGTTCGGTCAGTGTTACAAGGTCATTTGTCGTCATCACGAAATACATAGAAGTCTAATTCATAAAGCGCTGGTTTTGGGTGTTTATGTGTTTTATATGTGAATGTTGTTCGTATTTGAATCTATATTGTTATTGTATAGAAGTTACGCTGAAGTTATCAATTATACTAAAACTGAAAACGAAACGAATCTGTGATTTGAAATGAAAATGCATGATACACTAAATAGTTTTTAACTTTGATCACACGAAAAAAAAACAAAAAAACACAACAATTTAGATAACTCTGTCTGTACTTTAACCAATTCTAAAAAATCCCTTTGGCTATTTTTAGCATATCCTTATTAGAGATTTTGTAAACGGGTGTGACAATATTTTTAAAAGATATACATAGAAAATTATTTTAAAAAAAAACGCTCAAATTAAAGAGCAATTGTATCAATTAGTTTCGATCAGTCACTATGGTTTCTATTGACGGCTGATAAAATAAAGTTGTGCAATTAAAAACATTTTTACCAATTATTTAGTTTAATTTTTATTCATTCATCACTGGTCGCCATTTTGGGCAGAACTACTTGTTCACAACAAAAGACGCAACAATAACTAAGGGCTTTAACTTCCATATATTAAGTATTACCATCCTTCATTTTCTCTCGACGAAACATGTTCACTTCAAACATTCCAAGAGAAACAAATGTCAGACACATCATTCTTTCAACACGAACAGAGGTACATTATAGACACTAACCTATTCCTGAATTCGGAGTAAAAAGGCATTAAAGAATAGTGTTTGGGCGACTCGATATAAGAATTTAATTTATAGCACATATAAAGTATATTAGTGACATATTTTTCTTATGATTTTGTAATTTCCAAACTATAATTCAAAAAGAAAAAGTATTGGTTTGTCCGATGGGCGGAAGGCGATTGCATGTTTCGCCCCTCCCACTTGGTACAACCTTTTTTTATTTTATATAGCCAGAGGTGCGGGCCAATGAACTTGGGGATTTTGAATTTTAAAATAATATTCGTGCTTGATCCAATGGGGTTAAAGTTACTAAATTTCTAAAATTACCGGCGTCCCAAACCGATGTGTGCCCACACCAGATTTGATGGTGGCCTATTCAACCCGAGGCGGCTTCAATCAAAATCAAAGACAAATGCAGTAGTAATCATAGACTTGCTTTTTGCTGACGACTGTGCCCTAAATGCCTGCTCTGAAAACGATCTGCAGAGCATCATTAGTGACTTCTCAAGAGCATGATCAGACTTTGGCCTTACCATCAATACAAACAAGACTGAAGTCTTATATCTACCTAATCCTGGGAAAGCCTACTCGGATCCAAGCATCACTATAAATGGACATAATATAAACGCAGTAGACAAATTCACATATCTTGGCAGCACACTCCCCAGAAATGGAAAAATCGATAGTGAAATTGACCTGCGTATCACCAATGCCAGTGCATCATATGGCAGACTGTCTAAAACTGTCTGGAACAGACGTGGCATCACCACAAACACAATGCTAGGGGTCTATAATGACGTCATCCTTCCTACATTGCTCTATGCCTCAGAAACATGGACAGTGTACAGTAAACATGCAAAGAAACTAAACCACTTCCACATGACATGTCTGAGAAAAATACTAAATGTCTAATGGGAAGACAAAATACCAGATACAGAAGTTCTTCGATGAGCGTGACTGCAAAGCATCCACTTAAAACTGATGCAGTCCCAGCTGCGATGGGCAGGTCACGTCTATAGAATGGAAGACCACCGCATCCCTAAACGACCAACTATGGCCAACTAAGCGAAGGAAAGCGCTCGTAAGGTGGTCAAAGAAAGCGCTTTAGGGACAACCTCAAAGCTTCTCTGAAGGCGTTCAGCATAGACCCAGGCACCTGAGAGACAGAGGCACATGACAGAGCATCATGGTGTCGAGCTGTGAAAACTGGCGCACAGGTTGCTGAGGAAAAAAAAAACAACGCTGGCAGAAGAAAAACGCCAGAAAAGAAAAGCAAGGCTAACGGCACTAGCTCCAGCTGGAATAACCTGCCCAGTGTGCGGCCGAATATTCCGGGCTCACATTGGTCTCACCAGCCACATGAGGAGGCATAAAACCCCAGTGCAAAGCCCTCAGCCCCCTGCATGAAAAGTGGTCATCATCGAACCACGATAGACGAATCCTGGTATGGGTCATAGTGGAACGTTTTTTGTCCCTTCCATATCACGCGATCCGGTGAGGAGTGAGTTCCAAAAACTTTGGTCCGTGCACTGAAAAAGCCCTCAGACCGTAGATTTAGATGGAGAAACGTGGCACCACAATAAGCGTTGAGTCCATTGAGCGCAGATCTGTCACAGTATATAAAGTGATTAGTTCGCATTAGTACAAGGCCATTTCATTGTTATATATACACTGATGAGAAACGTGTGGCCACCTTGTAGTAGATTTTTGATTTTACGGGAAGCCAATGGAGCGTGCGCAAGAGCGTAGTAGCAGAATCTCGTCTTGTTTTTCTAAGGACTATTTGTGCGGCGTTGTCCTGAATACGTTGCAGCTTGGCTATTTTGTCATCAGGTCTACCTGCTAGCTTAGCGTTACAATAGTCAAGACGGGAGAGTATAAATGTCACAGCTAGCTATTTTGTTAACTCGTTGTTAAATAAAGTCGGATCTGACCTAATATGCGCAGATGCAGATAAAGACCTATGCAGAGCTGACTTATTTGTGAGTCGAAAGATAGTGTGAGTCTAAGAAAACTACACCATTCCACACTACAAGGACATAAGGAACCTGGCAGTATATGTAATAAAGATATAATATTTGTATATTGGTGAATGTTTACATGATCATTTTTTGTATTGCTATAAACAATTTATTTCATTGTTCAAATTTGTTTAAATTTTACCACCCCATAAGTCAAGTACGATGTCTTTCTCATGTTCATAATACCAAACAAAATCATTAAATGCAAATATTTTTTTTTTTGTGTATTGTCAGGGAAAGAAATAGGTGTGCAAAATTTCAACTTGATCCGAGAGTGGATGTGGGAGAAATAATGTTTGTAAACTTTTACCATACAGAAAGAGGGAGTTGATATAAGCTAGCACAAAAAGAACGTTCTCGGAGTGTCATAGTCCTAACTAGTTTGTGTAAGCTCCCTTTATGTTCATAAAACACACATACATTGTAAGCCATCCACAATGGTCACTGTTCTACTATATAGGCTGAAAATAAATCATTACTTAACATTCAATTAGAGGCTCGTTTGCTGAGTGGTAAAGTCCTACATTTTAAGGCATGGGCGCCCGCAAGGGGGAGGTGCACTTGCACCCCTCTGGATTCTGAGTAGCCAAATTCTAGCCATTTTTTTGCACTATCAGATTAATTAAAACAAATAATGCTTTCACTGATACTTGAAGTACATTTAAAGTTAAACTAGCCTAGGCTTATCAGGCATTTCGCGGACCATTCAAGTGCACCCATATGAATTCTGGTAGCCAAATTTTAGCCAGTTTTTTACACCTTCAAATCAATAAATTGCTTATAATAAGTAACTTAACATGTGGTGCTTTCATTAAAAGAAAGTTAATAAGAATAAGATATTGTTGTAATAATCTGTATCAAGCAAATATGTAGCTAATGTCTGACCATGTCGAATATTCAATATTCTATAGCACGGTAATTGTAACGATTTCTTTTCATGTGCATATAATTAATACTTATCATTTTATTTAGTAAAGACCTAAAATATTATAAAAGTATATTTTGTCTTGGAGTAAAAAAAAACTTGCCAGATGTCTTTTTTTTTTATATATGTGAAAGTTTCTTTGAACAATATTGATAAGTGTAATCGTCTTGGTCAATGTATTTACGTCTTGCGAAGTTGCGGTCAGTGTTAGCGCTTAATGGAATAAAATAGCAGGTTAACATCAGTTTGTTATAGAAAAGATATACAAATGTTCTTCCCATACCACCCGAGTTAAAACATTGATTTGTATCGACCGAGCACTGGCAGCAGCAAGAAATTAAAATGTACAGCAGAAGGAATATGAATATACTGCGTTTTCTTGGTTTTCAGATATTTCAGGCATTAAACAGATGTGTTTGAGCGTTAAATTTGTTGATGGTGATTGTAAAAGTAAAATTTCCCCTTTCAGACCTTGTGGTCTACAGGGCAGATGATGTAAAGATCATCTGTTTCTGTGGAATACGGTTAACTAGGGTGTCATGTGGCCAGCACAACAACCAACCGCCTTTACTTTTCCCCAACAAATGTCAGATACCGACATTAAAATTGTCAGTCTTCACCAGGATTCGAACCCCAGTCACCGGTTAGGAAGTCATACGCTTTACCGCTCAGCCACCGCACCTCCTATGGTGATTGTACTCGATAAGAATTCATTGGTTTTGTCCCTGTTGTTTAGAGAGACGCACTGCCTGTGACCAACTTTATTGTCAGCGAATATATTATGTACATTTTTCACATGAACAAACTACTCGGAAAAGGTGTGTTTATGCAAAGATTCGTGAAAAATATCCTAAAGCAGACATTGTCCATTGCGAGTCCCACAGACATAAATTTATTATCATTGACCTGATTGTCATTTCAGATATACGTAATTATTTTGGTGTTATCCAGAAGATTATCTATTTCCCCCATAACAGTCCTAAAAGAGAGCGTTGATGCTAAATTTATATTTTTTGAATGAGACCTAATGGACTGTGAAATACGAATTCATTCGCGCTTTAATCACAACTTTGAGAAGATCTTTGACTGTTTGGCGTGTAAGTGAAAATGCATATGTGTAATCTGTGCCAACTTCTCGTGTGTTTCTAATATGTCGTTTAATTGTCAGTTATTCATCTTTTCATGACCCAGTTTTCGTGATGTTGCAGTCTGTTCATCTTATCATAAGTTGCCTCTTAACAGCACATCAGCAGTCACATAATGACATAAATACCAACTTGGCCATGTTGCCATGTTGAGGAACACTTCAAGAATGTCATTTTGAGGAAAGCGAGACTGCTGGCAGGAAAACGGGGTATCAAGTTGGTGCTACCGAGAACTAATAGTCGAAAGACACACCGATGAAAAAAAACATGTTTGGATTTCCGGTAGTTAAATTCAATTACGTAATTGTTTCGTTAGTTTCTTCATTCAAGTTTCGCTTTTCAAGCAATAATAATGTTCAGTTCAACTTGTTTTGTCTACATCATGAAATGAATGGAGAAAGAAGGTTGACAGATCTTGTAAAGTGCCCCAACGGTCCAGCAGATTAAAGGATAGGTGCAAGTGAATGCAAAGTAAGATGTGAACCTGGCCCTAACTGGTTCCCCTTTTAGACCTTGTGGTCTATAGAGCAGATGATGTAAAGTTCATCTGTTTTTGTGGCCTACGGTTAACTAGGGTGTCATATAGCCAGCAAAACTACCAACCGCCTTTACTTTTCCCCAATTAATGTCAGGTACCTATTAGAGCTGGGTGGACTCAGAGACGCCCAAGGATCGGTTCGAAAGCCAAGCGCTTTACCGCTCAGCAACCGCGCCTCTTCTAGCCTAACTGAAGTCTTATAATTGGTGTTATTGTTTTGAAAAGGCTCAATCTCGTATTGGAATCCTCAAAAAAAAAATAAAAAAAAAAAAAATTCTGCTATTAAAAAAAAATTATTAAAATGAACTTTACAAGAATACTAGTCGTTTTAAATTAGGTCAAACTTATGATGCAAACTAATTAGCCTTTTCTCTTTAAAAAACTGCTTGAATAGCTGATTTTAAAAATTAGATTTTTCGCTTTCAGAAAAAAAAAGTAGCCGTTGCATCAGAACTTTAACTAGTGTAAACTATTGTGATGTCGGATTTTCAATATCTTTTCTAGTTTACGAGTTCTAAGCGGGACGGACGGACAGACATTTAACACAAAACTATTGGCGTCTTTTCCCCTTTTTGGGGGCCGCTAAAAAAGAGTTTTTAGTGCTACTTAGTTTGATTTTGGGAATGTGTGAG
>JAZGLO010000934.1:615000-649075 GCA_036873155.1 Biomphalaria sudanica | reverse complement strand
AATGGGCCCTGAAGTAAAATCAGCATAGTTAATACAACGCGTACCCCTTTAAATTCTTCCAGTTACCCCTGGGAGTACGCCTCTCTCACTTTGGGAAACACTTTTAAACACATTTAAACAAACATTAAAATAATGTCTTCTGACTAACTCCACACTTAGACCAGGCCTGGACATTGTCTCTGGCCTTGTATCTTGACACTTGATGGCCCAGGCAGACTATCTATGGTCATTTTTAAAATGACCGATGCTGGCGTTAGCACTCTCCTAATGAATGCTGGGAGAATGGAGGACTAGATAAGGCTGACATAGACAGATGGGCAGTGGATTAGTTAGCGTTTGGTCTTCTGAGCGGACATTTATAATCTAAAGATTGGATGTACATTCAAATATTTTGTACATATTTTGGATATTCCTTAAGATTTGAAGATAATAACATCCTAGCTAATGCGCGGTGGCTGAGCGGTTAAGCGCTTGGCTTCCTAACCTTGGGGTTCCGGGTTCAAATCCTAGAAAGACTGTTTTTTTTATTTATTTTGGGATCTTTGGGCGCCTCTGAGTCCAATGGGTACCTGACGTTAGTTAGGGAAAAGTAAAGGCGGTTGGTCGTTGTGCTGGCCACATGACACCCTCGTTAACCATAAGCCGCAGAAACAGATGATCTTTACATCATTTGCACTATAGACCACAAGGTCTGAATGGGGAACTTTACTTTATTGGATAACCACCATCGCCACCATGAAAAAAAATCCAGGCATTCATCAATACCTGCTTGAGGAAGATTCTTATGCTCCGCTGGCCAGACAATATCTCGAATGAGGAACTGTGGCAAAGAACAAAGCAGCAGCTCATTGAAGTAGATATCTTTCAGAGACGCTGGAGATGGATAGGTCACATCCTTCGCAAGCCTGCATCCAACTTAACAAGGCAAGCCCTACCCTGGAACCCCCCAAGGAAAGAAGAAGAGGGGACGGCCCAGGAATATATGGCGCCGCGATTTGGAAGCAGATGCCAAGCAGATGGGCAAGACCTGGGAACAGTTGAAGAGTCTAGCCCAGAACCGAGATGCCTGGGGGAAGCTGCTTGGTGGCCTATGTCCCAGAAGGGACCACACTCAGAGATGAGTTGATGAGATGACTACATCCTAGCTAAAACCTCCTACGACCGGGAATAGCAGCGGACACTATTCGAACCCGGGACCACCGAACGACAGTCCAGAGCGCATCCCACTCGACCAGGCAACTATTAATTCTGCCTGATGCAATGTACATTCACTCTGATGAGGCGTGTTTCAAAAGATTGTTTCGGAAACTTTGAAGTTATTAAAAACTTATTTTTCCATTAGCTGTTTCACAAATTTTCTAGACACTCATTATTATTATTATTTCATTTTGTTCATTAAACCACTTTCAGACAATAAAAATTCAAGTGGAAAGCCGTGATACTTTTTAAATTGCCCATACAACTTTAGTGACTCTGCCCCTTCCGGCATCATCGAAGGTATAATGAAACATATTTAAAATGAAATAGTACTTATAAGAGTGGACTGTCGATGTAGATAGTAGGCCTCTATAGTCCCTTTGAAGTTCTGATATTCTCAAGGAGGATGTTCTCTTGCAAGTGATATTGTTGGCTTCAGTTTGGGTGAAGTGCGCGTCTCAAGATAAAAGTGGAATTATCAGGACCACGAGAAACTGAAGTGGCAATTTTCTACCCAAATGCGTGGCCCAATTTTTTTGTGTGTGTTCCTCTTTGGTTGAGTTGACTTGTGTGAAGCCAAAGTACCTGGCCAAGTGTGTGCAAGGCCAGATTGGCTAATGGCGGACCAAAAAAAAATGTGATTGTAACATATGGAAGTTATCTTAGAATTTAGCAAGTTAACTAAAGATGTAGCATAAAACATTCAAACTCAATCTCTCTCTCTCTCTCTCTCTCTCTCTCTCTCTCTCGCTCTCTCTCTCTCTCAGACTCAGTCTTTTTTTTTTTCAATCCCTGTCTTTCTCTCTTAAACTTTCTTTTTCTATCACATACTCTACCTCTTTCTCTCTCTCTCTCTCTCTCTCTCTCTCTCTGCCTCTCTCACTTTGTTTCTCTTTCTCTAACACATATCATTTCTCTTTCTATCAATCTGAATTTATCCACTACCAATCCACTACAGATTTACTACCAGTGAAATGTCATCTCCTTCTGAATATTGTCGTGAATTTCTTTCAGAGTTGTGTTGTCCACAAAATCAATTCGACTTTTTGTCTCTTAAAGTAATGTAACATTTGCAAGCTCGGAGCTGCCTCAATAGTAATACGCTTGATGAAACACAGTGTTAAATACAATATCCTGAGTTTAATACCTTCAAACTTAATTCAACGATGTAATTCCTCCAGCGATTCAGAAAACAAAATCTACTATACATTTGTCAAATAGCACTGACAGGCACATTTATTGAGCATGAGATCTCTTGCACTGTCATATGTAATAAACAAATTTACTCCTAGTGGCTTACAGCTTGAAATGGTCGAATACGGAGCAATGGTTTGGAACTCACTCCCTATTGATCTCAGACAGACAACCTGCTACACTACATTCAAGAAGAACTTTATCTTATATAATGCAGACGTTACTTCAAAGAAGAAGACGATTACGACCTACGCGTCATGCATTGAGTCATGCATATTAAGCAATGACCATAGACATAAATAAATATAGATTGGCCGATTAAAGAGTTTTATAAAACGAAAATTTGTGACTTGCAATTTTGTGTACTTTATTATACAGCATTTATGAGCAGTATAAAAGTTAAGTATTCATATCTATTTCAGCCATAACCTATATAAGTATCACATTATTTTCACTAGTGTTTTTTTTTATCTGTAAGAATTAAGATCATGCAATTTTTCATAATTCGGAAATCCGAATACAATAGATATACATGTTTTCAAGTTACATGAAGTAACTTCCTTCGGCCAGTCTATATTTATTTATGTCTATGCCAATGACCTAAATTCTGCCAAGTCACTGCTTTTCCTGGCTAGCTCAGGCAAACCATTCCATGCTCTAATAGCGCTAGGGAAGAAGGAGTATTTGTACAAATTTGTCCTAGCATATGGGACGAGGAACTTTGAGACACATCTGTTCAAAACATTTTTTAAAGATTAGTTTGTCATTTTAGCTCTTATGTTAGTAATGTTATCACGGCGCCTTATCTTATATCTTATCTTATATAATACAAAGCCTTGAGCGAACATCAAGTTCATTAGCGCTATATACATCAAATTATTATTATTATTATTATTTATCTAGACTCTAAAAGTCTAATTACAAAGGCCTACCTACTCCAATAGGTAGGCAATGAGCTGTTTGACTCAAGTACCAAGTCATAAGTATCTACTTATTACACCGATTTAGATGAATACCTGCCCTAAGTCCCTAGCACTAACTAATCGAGTCCCCTTTTAGGTTCAGTAGCTTGCTAAATGTGCATGACCCCTCACTGACATGTGTCCTTACACCACCAGTCAATACGATGTCACGGTGCAGTCTGTGTGACATATGTCACGACGTGATGTAACTGTCAGCGCTTGACAGGAAGAGCCGTTTGAAGCCAAGTGTCTGGGGTCACATGTCGCCCGGGGCCACGCGTGACGTATCGTCAGGTTAAGTAGGTCACGTCAGGTCCCATAACTCTATCAACGTGTTGTGTTACTTCAATGAGTGAGTGTTCTTGCCAACGTTGAAAACAGATTCAAGAGAGGAGTCTTGCTTGTCATTTAGGTCCAATTTGCTTTCTCTAGTACGATATACATCTTAGCAGCGGTTCTCAACCTTTTATGCTCGGCGACCCCTTTTTACAATGCCCCCTCTGCCGCGACCCCCCTCCCCGCACACACACATACAGCAACAGATGAGTAGTCAATAACAATCCATATTTTGGATCGTCTTAGGCGACCCCTGGCAAATCGTCAATCCCAAGGGGGTCGCGACCCACAGGTTGAGAGCCCCTGTCTTAGGGTGAAAACTTCAGATTGAAAAATAAAACAACAAATTACCTTAAGGCAAGAGGCTAGGGACACGCGTAGGACGTAATCTTTGTAAAGTTCTCTTTTTTAAAGTAACGTCTTATTTTTATAAGATAAGATGAGATTAACTTTTTATGGCAAAAATGAGCCTAAGTGAGGCCATTCTTTATAGAAGGTCTCAACACTGGCCTGCAACGTCACAGCCTGTGGGCAGTTTAGACCAAATAGCTCGTTGCCACGATGTAAAGACCTGTGACTTAGCAACGATCTTTTGGTGCCCAAAGGCTGTGACGTTGCAGGCCGGTGTTTAGGCCTTCCATAACGATCTGTCTCGGCCTAAGCTACTCTCAGATTGAAATCTTTTGTACTAATTCGGCTTCTCAACGCTGGGCATGGACAGACTGTATAGACTTCCAGTTCAAGTAAGGGCGGACTGCCATATTTGTTTTGCAAGGCGGATTTAACGAAAGGCAACATAAGCAGGGCCGGCTTTAAGTATAGGCAAACTAGGCAGCCGCCTAGGGCCTCCAATTTGTGGGGGGCTGGCACAATAAAAAAAAATTCGAGAATAAATTACGAAACCTGGACCGTATCTCAAACATTTCAGAATTCTACGTCTACTGGCTTAGCTTTAATTAAGTCTACACTATGAGTCAGTTGCGCAGCTATGGTTGGGGATGGGAGGAATTTGAGAGAGGCACCCAAATGACTGTTCGATTTTTTTTTTCACATTAGATATTAAATATTACGCCATCATCTCATGTCATAATGTCAAATGTCAAAATGCAGAGGCGTCTATACCTAAGGCCAGCCCTGGTGTTACACTACGTAAGCTATGTTTTGTATGTTTCAAATGTTCCTTCAGAATTAAAGATAATCTACTTCCTAATCCTGACCTCCCGCAGGGCATCGAGACAACCAAACGATAGTCCAGCGCGCATACCACACGACCAGACAGCCACAACCTGGACAGTACAATGAGTACGTAATGCTCAGTTCTGCTGTGTACACAATCTTCAAATCTGCTGTGTACACAATGTCAATACAACTGTGTACACTTTAGTTTAGCAGGAAGTACAAGACGATCGTATCGATCTATTGTTGACTGTTGGTGCAATCTTGTGTATATTCTTGCAGTTAGTAAATGTTTAAGTTGAATACTTTAAAGAAAAAAAAACACAATACAGAAAGCAAATAACTGTCCTTCTGTCCACACTTGTTGCGTCTTAGATTACGTGAACAGTTCATTTCCCAGCGCCCCGCTGGTGGGGTGTGAAATTGGACACCCCGCGACGTGATACGCCACGCTTATTAGGCATTAACTCTCTACCCATCACTGCAGAGTGCGAGAATTATCAAGCCTACCCATCACTGCAGAGTGCAAGGGTTCTTAAGTGTAGTCATCACTTAATAGTGCGAGGGTTCTCAAGTCTACACATCACTGCAGAGTACAAGAGTTATCAAGTCTACACATCACCGCAGAGTGCGAGGGTTCTCAGGTCTACACATCATGCCTTTGAAGCTATTGTGCTTTATGGCGAAACAGATAACATTGTTAAATTGAAACGACAGTCCAGAGCGCATACTACGAGACCAGGTAGACATTGATAGGTGAAACTGCATGTACGATCAGAGAGAGTGAACAAGGAGCGCATTCCTTTGCACCTGAACTCCAAGGCGTGCAAGAAACAAAGACAATGTTGATGACACGAGGCTCAATATAAAACAAGAAAAAAAAACTACGGAAGGAAAGATATCCGGAACTATCTTTATTTTACTGCTCGTTGACAGGAGTAGTATGTGAACCGCTGTGTACACTATCAAGTTATCTGCCCTTGTAACCAGCTCTTTAGTCGTAGTAGGTTGGACCAAACTAATAATGTTCAAAGTTCAAACGACGATCCTCCTTTCCAAGACGTGGTCACTATGTGGCATCTCCAAACTACGTCCCGCATCTGTAAACTAAGGGTCACTGGCCTACGACGATGTCATGTGGTCTCTGGCCTACGACGATGTCATGTGGTCTCTGGCCTACGACGATGTCATGTGGTTACTGGCCTACGGCGATGTCACTTGGTTACTATGTGGTACCTCCAAACTAGGGACCGCATCTGTAAAGTATGAATCACCGGCCTACGGTGTTGTCACATGGTTACTATGTGGTACCTCCAAACTAGGGACCGCATCTGTAAAGTATGAATCACCGGCCTACGGTGTTGTCACATGGTTACTATGTGGTACCTCCAAACTAGGGACCGCATCTGTAAAGTATGAATCACCGGCCTGCGTTGTTGTCACATGGTTACTATGTGGTACCTCCAAACTAGGGACCGCATCTGTAAAGTATGAATCACCGGCCTGCGGTGTTGTCACATGGTTACTATGTGGTACCTCCAAACTCTCACCCAGAGTGCACAACAAAGGCACAAAGGATTGGCCCCAACGGACTCGACGGTTGTTTTTGTTGCTGTTGTTGTTTTATTCGGTTTGGTGATATGGCACCACATCGCAAACCAAGAGATTAGAGACAAGGTTGCTGCTGCGATTGGACCCCAACGAATACCTGCTAACTATCGTAAAAAAAAAAAAAATCGCGAGCTAAAACTTTATAGCAATATTACAAGGTCTTCGGGCCTCGCAAAGACTTTCCTTCAGGGAACAGTACCAGGAAAAGAAGAAGAGGCAGAGAGCGATGGGAAGACAACATAAAAGAATGGACGGGTCTACCACTGAAAGAAGTTCTAAGGCAAAAGACAGGGAGGAATGGAGATAGACGGTCGACAAATCTTGCATGGTGCACCAACAGTCCAACAGACTAAGGGATAGGTAAAGGTAAAAGAGTTATGGCACCTGGTCAGAAAAGGTTTGTGCGTCACTGGATTAAATTAAGTTCTTAATTTTGAAATCTCAGATCATCTGACGTTGAAATCTGGTCTTCAGTCAGACAGAACGTTATGGCTAAGTCGAGTTCATATCTCTAATCAACATGAAGGAATTAATATAAACAGAGTTTTCCTCCAATAGGACTTACACAATTTTTTTTTTAACTTTCAAACTAAAATATGTAAAAGATTGGATGATAAAAGTAAAGATTGGATGATAAAAGTAAAGATTTGATGATAAAAGATAGGAATGTTTGTATAACAAATGAAGTAGCAATCATCACATCCTTTATAGTCAACACTAATCCTGCTGAGAGGTCTGAGGTTTGATTCCGACACATTTCCCGCCTCGCAAGAGAGGTGTTTACATCACTGTAGCATTCGCACTGATCTTTTTTATAAACATACTCCATCTAGATCAGGGGATCTCATCCTGTGGGTCGCGACCCCCAAGGGGTCGATTGACGATTTGCAAGGGGTCGCCTAAGACGATCCAAAATATGGGTTGTTAATGACTACTCTTCTATTGCTGTATGTGTGTGTGCGGGGAGGGGGATCGCGGCAGAGTGGGGGATTGTAAAAAGGGGTCACCGAGCATAAAAAGTTGAGAACCGCTGATCTAGATCTATATATCTCTAACTTTTAGTTTTTCAAGTTTTGTAGTTCCTTTTATAATAAATATTTGGATTTGTTATTCCGCGTTTAAAACTCTTTGATAATACAGTGTCTGTGTGTGTGAGAGAGAGAGAGAGAGTGTGTGTGTTTGAGTACTGTGTAAGTGGAACAAAAGTTTGTTATAAATGGTATCTAAAAAGTTTGCGAATATGGTTGCGATTGGCCTTTGGCGGATTCAAGGAAAGAAGGTGGTATTGGCGATCGGCGCCCCAATCGACCCCCCCTCCCTTTTCCAGGAATAGCAAGCAGGGGAAGAAAACGTACTTTTGAGGAGAAATTAAAAGACTGGGTAATTAATGGGGGGGGGGGTTCTCACTGTAAAAGTTTAGTAGAGTAATCTGCCTTTTTGCTTTTCACTTTAATTTTGGATAACCCGTTTACTATTTAAGCAAAATGTAGCATGTAGTAAAAGGTGAAAAGAAGGGAAAGTGATACGAAGAAATGTGGTGGCCATATAATGAAACCTAAAGAAACATGCGAGAAATATAAACACCAACTTAGTTTAGTTGAACTAAATATCTGCAACTACAATTCAACGACTACGTACAGCAGCGGTTCTCAACCTTTTGAGCTCGGCGACCCCTTTTTACAATTCCTCACTTTGCCGCGACCCCCCACCCTCACACACACAGCCATAGAAGAATAGACAAAAACAATCTATATTTTCGATGGTCTTAGGCGACCCCTGGCATATCGTCAATCGACCCCCAAAGGGGGTCGCGATCCACAGGTTGAGAACCCCTGACGTACAGTAACAGGGCTGATGATATAGAAGCCGCGCGGGGGTGGGGGTGGGAACTCATCTCTCCCCGCCCTGCTTTTACAAAGACCCACCCTGGATAATAAGCTAGAACAGACGGAACAGTGGTCAGCATACTCTTCCTCCAAAAGAGCCAAATACAACAAAAGAAAAGACTGAAGTTTACTCTAAGAGCTATAATGGCTGTCTGGTCGTGCGGTTTGCGCGCTGGACTGTCGTTCGGATTTATTTTTAAATTCCCCCGGCCCCCCAATTTAGGGGGGCCCCCAAACAAGTGTTTTTGTTTTACATTAAATATTAAATATTACATAAAATGCAGGGGCCTTCAAAGTGGTCAGAGTCCCCAAATGATGGGAAATTACTAGCTACGGCTCTGGTCCAAAATTATTGGAATAATGCATTTTAATTGCATACCTCTTTTCAAGTCAAAATTTATGGAAGGTGGAATCCCTTCCCTTGTATCCGTGTATTTTGGTATCTGGGTATCCTCTTTGCTTGTCGAAGCTTATAAATTAGTTGCTATATCCCTGTATCTTTTTAGTATCACTGTTTCTCTTTTGTATCCATGTACCTCCCTTGTATCCTTGTATTTTGGTATCCGGGTATCCTGTTTGCTTGTTAAAGCTTAAGTAAGTTAAGTTCCCCTTTCAGACATTGCGATCTATGGGACAGATGATGTTAAGGTCATCTGTTTCTTTGGCCAGTGGTTAAAGAGCATGGTGTCATGTGGCCAGCACAATGACCAACCGCCTTTACTTTCCCCAATTTAAGTCAGGTACCTATTAGAGTTGGATGTACTCAGGGGCGCCCTAAAAACCCCGTAATTCAAAATCAGTCGAACCCAGAACCCCAGGTTCGTAAGCCAAGCCCTTAGCCAACGCCCCTACCCTACCCCCACCCCCAGCTTATAAATTAGTTGCTAGATCTGGCAGTTTTAATTTTGCAAAGGATGAGTGCTGTGTTTCACATGACCACGCAAACCCAGCTGCGACCTGCATATTTTCCCGCTCGTGCAGACGATGTCCACTGGCGGTCCATTTAAGTTTTCTTTCCGTCTGCTGCGTCTGTCTTTAATTATGGCTTTTCTTTGAGTCTCAAATGTTTGTCCCGCAGCCTTTGTGAGAGCTCTCCAACTGTCTGTCTCAGATGTCATCTTCTGCCAGTTCCTCTTTGCCAGTGATGGCGAAACGTCGCATTGGTTGATTTTTATAGCGCTAACTGTACCACTTACATCATTGTTACATCATTGTTAATTTTCTTTTGTTTTCATTTGGATTATTTAGAGTATGTGATTTGCATAATGTTATTATTTGTACTGCCTGCCTTTGTAGCACTTGTGCTTTGTGGCAGACCAAATATAATTGTTAAATTGATACGCCGACCATCAAAGGGGGCCTTCGCTTCATGGTAGTGTTGGATATTTAATAAGTGTTCTTTGGTTTTGGTATGTTGAATCTGTTTGTCATGAACCTAAACCACTAAATTAAACACTCATTTAACACACAAAAACACATGAACACCATTCATCAACACATTTTTAGACTTAATAAAGAACAGACTATATAAGTGAGCAGTTAGAAGTGTGTGTGTGTGTGGGGGGGGGGGGTGTCATTATAGCTACTTCACACTAACACTTGATCAAACACACATGCACAGAGACACACACACAATTGCTTCGTTCAAAGTTTTGCCCGTGTAACAATGTTGATAGCCTCCCTTGAGTGAGCCGGACTGACTATTAGTGGCAGCTTGAACTGGCCCGTGTTCGTGTCTTGCTGGATGAGGCTCAAAGTATTACCAGGTGTGAGCCGGCTCTAAAAAAGACAATCTAATCAACGCGCCTCGCGCGGTGGCGCTGGGGAATATTATTAAAAGGGGAGGGAGTACCTCGTCTGTACCAAGTACTGGGCCACTTGAAATGGTCCCCCCCCCCACTTGTGTCTACCTGCCCTCACCCTGCACATTTTATCAGCAGAAATGTAAGTTGATTATATACGGAAAAGGGTTCTTATAAGAACATTCGGTTATTGGTAACGCTGGTTTAACTGTGAACAGCATTCGGTTTATCGGGACAATAGTTTAACAGAAACTGTGAAACAATATTCTGTTAATTTCTGACCTACTTAAAATAAGTCACGTGGCTATGGTCTTATGAAGACAATAATGGCGATGTCTTCCTATGATAAGATGTAGATCTAAATCTAGTTCTAGCCTAGATGTAGCAGATCTACTAAATAATCATATTTTACCTTTTACCTATCCCTTAGTCTGTTGGAATGTTAGGGCACCATGCTAAATTTGTCGACTGTCTTTCTCCATTCCTCCGTCTTCGGCCTTGGATAGAGCCTCTTTCAGTAGCAGGCCCGTCCATTCTTTTCATGTTTTCTTCCCATCGTTTTTTTTGTTTGTCTTCCTCTTCGTCTTTTTCCTGGTACTGTTCCCTGAAGGAAGACTCTTTGTAACCTACTTTTTATTACTTAGAGATGTCTACATCTAGACTGTTTTCATATTTAAATTACAATCAACTCAATGAGGCCATTAATATAAGCAACATTACCACGTGACAAGGAAGAAATACTGAACAACACCATAGCCTAACGTTGTTATGAACGCATCATTCAGTTTATCGGGATAATGATATAACTGGAACAGTGAAACAACATTCACTTAAACGCGAATATGATTTAAATGGTATTTTAAACAACATTCGGTTAATCGGGACAATGGTGTAATTATTTTTTTTAATATTTTTTTTTAAGCTTATACGAAATGTATTTGTATCAATGAGTTTGGATCAGTCATGTCATTCAATGTGTAATACATCTAGACCAACAACAATAAACTTCTACTATTGGAAATATTTTGTTCTTGTTTTTTGTAGCGCTATTTCATGCTTTTAGCTTTCTCAATACGCTATGATTCTATCACTGACCTCGAAGGGAAGAAAGAAAGGGATATATGAGTGAATTTGACCTTAATCGCTTATTAAAAGCATTTTTAAAAAAAAGGGGGGGGGGGCTGAGAGGGAATCGACCTAAAGTGACATACTAACCACTCTGCTAGTGAGGTGCATATGAAAACAGAAGATTGTAGGCCTATAGTTATCTATTGTTTTGTAGCACTGGCTGGTAATTAACACCGTAAATTTTGATTATTCAATCACCTCTCCGTCATTGGAACAATAATATCTAATCCTTGATTTAAATTTCAAAACTTTTGGTAATAAATTAGGTCAAGGAAGCATGAATAAGTTGTAGTATTTTATTCTTCCTATTCTTCGCTATTGCCCTAAGAGTTGAGTCTAAGACACTCGAAATCCCAAGCCTATGGAAGTTTGCCTCCATCTTCCGGTCTGAACAAACATCCCTTACGTGTTGTTATGAAGTATGTTTGTGTGTTTCTATGGTGACGGTGGGAAGAGGTTAGCGATTGGTTCTGAATGATGCAAGATGGGCGGCATTGTCGTCAGCGGTCCTAGTTAGGACAGACGGCTCATCAACGTGGGACCCCTCAACTCAAGAAAACATTAAGAAACTGGAACATACACAAAATAGAGCAGTGAGATTCATAACAAACGAATATTCACATTTGACTAGAGTAACACCTTTAGTAAAATCACTAAATTTAGAAAGCCTTCAGGATAGAAGACTCAAAAGTATAGTAGCAATTATACATAAAACACTGAACCATAATCTTCAAATACGAAAACAAAATTTAATAAAATACTCTGAACGACACAGAGATAAAGTCACATACCTCATCCCATATTCTAGGACAAATTTGAACAAACACTCCTTCTTCCCTGGTGCTATTAGAGCAAGGAATGGGTTGCCTGAGCTAGCCAGGAAAACCAGTGACTTGGCAGAATTTAAGTCATTGGTTAATATGCATGACTAAATGCATGACGCGTAGGACGTAATCATCTTCTTTTTTAAAGTAACGTCTGTATTATATAAGATAAGATAAGACTGAAAAGATATGCTATTGTAGTGAGTTTGATTTTTTTTTAAATATTACTAAAGTTTAGTACATTCATATCATGAAAAATCAACTTGATTTTTTTTATACTATAATAAAAGTTATATTTAGTTTTCTTCACAAAGAAGTTATTCTAGTTGTTTATAAGTTTTATAAGTTAAAAATAGCTTCCAATGGCATGCGTCTCAAATAGCCTCTGACAACCAGTCCAACTCCTGGCCTTCACGTGTGGCTCAGTTACTGAGCCTGGCGAAACCGTTACCACAGACAGGAGAAGGGGCAAAGGCGAGCAACTGGCGCCTAAACCAGAAAGCTTCGGGCAGGAGGGGCTCGTTAGCCTTGGTTGGCTACCCATCTAGGAGAAGGAAAACTCGGAATCCAAACCTCCGCTGCCCTGCGGCTATACCCAACCACGGGAAAGGCTTCGGGAGACAACCCTGAGGAAAAATCAGGAGCTGGTGACCCTTAGGCAGACTGTGGCCCACCGTGCTACAGCCTGGCAGATCCTGGCGGCGCTACTGATCCCAAACTGTACTGGATACTCCGTTCCTTTGGTCACATCAGCTGTGCGGAGAGGGGGGAACTGCTGTGTGGGCGACAACGTTCCGACCATAAACAATGCCCAGGCTTTCATCTCACTTAACAATCCGAAAAACGGCCAGCTCCTCTACCACCGAAGCAAAAGCCACCTTAACCTGCGCTATCTGTGGACGGGAGTGTCTCTCCGAAATAGGGCTCCACAGCCACATGAGGAAGTGTGCTCTGAGATGAACCATAGTCGTTCTACGACTGAAGGAGGCCAATGAAGTTAAAATAGAATAAGCCTACAGCGGGTTTAGTTGTCTACCAGCAGTTTGGTGCTACAAGTCAACGACTGTCAACATTCTGTTCACAGCATGCACCAAAAAGATAGATAGAAAGATGGATAGATAGATAGATGGGTAGGTAGATAGATAGGTAGATAGGAAAATGTTTGAGGGAGAGAGAGGCGGAGCGAGAAAAAATAAAGAGAAAGAAAGAGAGATCTGATTGGTTAGACTAGAACCACGTGATCATGATGATAATGAGCTTGTAATCAGTTAATAAAACACACTTAAACTAGGAACCTGGCCACTTACCTCCCCTTCAAACCACGCCCATACTTTCTTAAACCATCTTGAGTTCAAAGGTCGATGTTTTGAAATTTTTTTTTTATGCTGCTTGCCTTCATTTCCTGTCTCTCAATATCAAAAGATTGGACAAGGAAGGGGGGGGGGAACTGGTAGGGGAAGAGAACTCTAGATCTTCTCTTGTTTTAAATTAGTTACACTTCGGGGAGTTATTCCCCTTCTTTAAAGTGGTTGAGTGCAAAACAGCGTGATGAGCGCAGACAACCCCTAACATGAACGCGCAGGAGAATGGACATGCGCGTACATAACGGATTACAGCCTTGTCTAGTTTTGGGACGAGCAAAAAGAAGCACTAAAGTTTTATGTGACCCTCTTCTATATTTGAAGAAAAAGAAATGTTTTGTTTTTAAATGGGCCACATTAACAGGACGATCTTGGCCTACAGGCTCTAACAAAAAATAATTTAAATTATTCATATTCTAGGTGACTGATTTTATGAGAGTGTAAGTTTGTTGAAATATTTCAAAAATAACACATTTTGGGGTAAATTGCCTTGGAGAGGTAAGTAAATTATAACCATAATCTGAACAAATAAAGAGGCCCAAGGATTCCTATGATGATAAAGGTAAGATTGAATAGCGCATATTCTGAGGTTTCCTTTAAATGAAAAAAGAAACAACTATAAAATAACCCTCAGTACGACTCTAATGGCCCCTGTGACCAAAAAAAAGGCCACAGAGAAATTGTCTCAGAACAGAAACTGCCGATATACGGACTCTAGCAGACATGATTCATTGCAATCATTGTACTTTAAAATGTAACTATTTAATTTGTACGCTTACTAAAATATGCATCTTTTTGTTTACAAAAAAAAGGACTCCTAGGATGTAAACAGCTCGACGACTGAAGTCAAAAGCTAAAAAGCTGAGGTATCCTAAAAAAAAGGAAAAAAAATGGGTGAACAAGTGCACCATAATAATGTGGGGCTGTAGGGTATCATTCTGAATTGTAAGTAATCGCCCCAATCTAATTCCATAAAATACACTTCTAATGGAAACTTTATAGGATATCCAACTATCTGTCCCACGAACTGAAGTCTTAATGCCTTGATCTTAGCTCGAATATATCCTGTACATTGATTCCCCCGTCATTTTTTTTCTTGGATCAAAGTGTTATGCTTGATACATTCAATTGTGCTCCTAAAAATGAAGCTTCTAATTATTGTGTTTATTTTGACTATGAAGTTAGAGGGATTTTCTATAATACTCGCCATATAGGCCACCCTTGGAATGACCATATCATTAATCAAAATCGCCCTCCCAACAATGGTAGACGAGGTATGCTTATACATTTTAATAAAGTTACAAGTTTTATTATAAATACTGTCCCACTGGTCTTTGGAATAATAAAGTGGATTACTATTCCAAACTATACCACAGATCTTGATTCTGTCCACTACTGTCAAGTTGAGCGAGAAAGTATATTTAATCTTCCACTTACCCAGCCGCATGGATGGATGACTTTCCTATGTTAATTTTTGACCCGCTAGCCAGTCCAAAAGATTTAAACTTGTCAAAAATATTGATGATATCGCTCTCACTTGATGGGACAAACGTCGTATCATCAGCGTAAGCTTTACCTTTAACAACAGGTATTGGGCCAGGAATACTGCTACCTACAATTGAACTGTCTACTCTAATAGATTCCAGAAGAGGTTCCAAACAAAGCGTGTTAAGAAATGGTGACAATCGACACCCCTGGCGTACTGACCTTTTCAATAAGAAACTAGAACCAAGGGAGTTATTTATTAACAATTTACTTGTTGCTCCCGAGTTACATAGTCTAATAAACCCCAGTAAAAAAGATCCAGTAGCCTAATAAACCCCAGTAAATAAGAACCAGTAGCCTAATAAACCCCAGTAAATAAGAACCAATAGCCTAATTAACCCCAGTAAATAAGAACCAATTCTACTCTTGTCTAACACCTGGAACAGAAAAGAATGGTCAACTCGATCAAAAGCCTTTTCTTGGTCAATGGATAAAAGGGCAGCATTTAGGTTTTTATCACTGCTAAAACTGATGAAATCTCTCAGTTAGTGATTCATTTCAAGAACATTATTTTCAGGATTGTAGCAGAATTGTCATGTCCAATGAGTTGAGGAATGAGAGAGGCTTTAATCTAAGAAAGATCAGGTCTGACGATACATCGACAAATATACATACTAGAAAAAAACAAAAGCTAATCATATTCGACAAAAAATCGAAACTTCTGATTCTTCAAAGGAGCTATTTAGGATCACCGCTGAAATGTTAGGGGGAGCAAATAACGAACGCATGCCGTCATCTATCCCAGTATCTGAACTTCCTGATTCCTTCAATAGATTCTTCATTGGGTAGATTGAGCAGATTAGAAATGACATGCCATCCCTCTCATCACAGCTTGACCACTCTCCAATTTTTCAAAATACTCCTTTTTGCGAATTTCAGCGTGTATCTGAAGATTATGTCAAAAGTACTATTCTAAAGATGCCAAATAAGTCATGTGACCTTGATCCCATTCCAACTTCCTTGCTCCTTGAATGTTTAGATGAGCTTGTACCTACAATTACTAACATTGTGAACTCTTCACTGACTTCAGGCATGTACCAAAGCAATTTAAGCATGCACTTGTCAGGCCCTTATTAAAGAAATCCAGTCTTGACCCGGAATGTAAAAAAAAACTATCGCCCGGTATCAAATCTTCCCTTCCTGTCAAAGCTTCTGGAGCGCATCGTGTTAGCGCAAATTCTTTCTCATCTTGAACAGTACTGTCTCTTGGAAGAATTTCAATCTGCATATAGGAAGTACCGTAGCACAGAGACAGCAGTGGTCAGGGTACTAAACGACTTACTTCACAATTCCGACAAAGGCCACATATCAATTCTTTCCATGCTGGACTTGTCCGCAGCCTTCAGTACGCTAGACCATGAAATTATGATGGCCAGATTCTCTGCAACTTTTGGTTTAGCAGGAGTCGTCCTAAAGTGGCTTGGATCCTACCTGACTGAACGCATCCAAAGTGTCGTTGTTAGCGGGACGGAATCAACAAGCTTACTTTTGAAGTACGGAGTACCCCAAGGATCAGTTCTAGGCCCAGTACTGTTCACTATGTACACATATCCACTCAGCGGTGTCATACGGCCAACCGGTATCTTATACCATTTCTTTGCCGATGACTCACAGTTATACGATTCATCAGTACCCTCAGAGGTGTCGCATCTGGCAGAGAAAATCAGTAGTACCGTTGCTAGGGTGAGCGATTGGATGGTTGAAAATAAACTCAAGATGAACGAAGACAGAAATAATTAAGATTGGCACTAGGAACAATGTCTCAAAAGTTAAAAGCACAGATTCTCTGTTTATCACGAACTGCCATGTTCCTTTTGTCCATGTAGTGCGGAATCTTGGAGTTTTCTTCGACTCAATACTATCTTTTGACCCACACATAAGTCAGCTCTGCAAAGGTCTTTATCTGCAGCTGCGCAGATTAGGCCAGATCCGACCATATTTAACAACGGAGTCAACAAAAACGCTAGCTGTGGCATTCATACTCTCCCGCCTTGACTACTGCAACGCCGTGCTAGCAGGTATACCTGATGACAAAATAGCCAAGCTGCAACGTCTACAGAACAACGCCGCTCGAATAGTCCTTAAAAAAAATAGACAAGATTCTGATACTACGCTCTTGCGCACGCTCCATTGGCTTCCCGTGAAAGCGAGAATCGATTACAAGGTCGCCACACTTTGTCATCAGTGTATATATAACAACGAGATGCCCTTGTACCTTAGAGAACTGATTACTCCATATGTCCCCCAGAGAGCCCTGAGCTCGATGGACTCAACGCTTTTAGTAGTGCCACGTTTCTCCCTCAAAAGCTACGGTCTGCGGGCTTTTTCAGTTCACGGACCAAAGGTTTGGAACTCACTCCCCATTGATCTCAGACAGACAACATGCTACACCACTTTTAAGAAGAACATTAAGACCTATCTGTTTAAAACTTTTTTAGATTAGTTTGTCATGCTAGCTCTTGTGTTTGTGTTTGTAATGTTGTTACAGCGCCTTGAGCCTACATTTTGTTTGTTAACAGCGCTTTATAAATAAAATTATTATTATTATTATTATTATTATTTTCATTAACAACTTAGAATCAGTATTCAATAAAGAAATAGGTCTGTAGTCATTAACAGAGGTGTTGTTTTCCGATTTTTTTGGTTTTAGTGTAATGTAAGTCTCATTAAACTGGGCAGGAAATTGTCCAGAGTGTAACGCATCACTATACATTCGCAACAGAAGAGGGCCCAGCAGATGAAAAAAGGCCCTATAAAACTCAAATGTAAGTCCATCAGGGCCATGAGATTTGTTGTTTTGTGTTAAACGTAGAGCGGTTTCTAGCTCTTCTAAAGTAAAGGGGGATTATGAATGTTCTTTTTCAAAGTCCGGAAACTGTCTACAATATTTCAATAACCTATGCTGTATTTCCTTTACCCGTAGGTTCATCGCTCTATATTTCTGTGACATGACGCGTGAACGCAATGATAATCTCCTCCTTGTTCTCAGTAAAGTTTCCCTTATTGTCAATTATCTTAGTCTATTAATCTATTCCTTTGAACGTTTTGCTCGATAGATAGAGGAATATTTGATTGGGACCTTCATTTACATTATAGTTTTTACAGCGGACTTCAGCTCCTTTATAAATAGAGTTTCTTAATCCCTCCAACTCTAGAGGTATGTTGGTTCTAAGTACCTCATCATCTGTGCTCGAGAGAGTACGTTTGGGTCTATCCTGTTCCTGCTTTCGGCGTGTCTGTATTAGTGCAGCTAACGTCTGGCTTTGTTGCTTGACAGATACCTTGAGTAGTGTCCATGGTTCAGACATTCGGGAAAGGCCTCCAGTGTTTCGGAAGCCAACCCAGAGGGGGAAAAAAAAAGGGGGGGGGGGTAGCCGGTAACCATTAGACAGCTTGCAACCCACAGTGCCCTGATCCTACAGCGTGGCAGAGCCTGCTTCGTAGTTGATCTCAATTGTATCATGCCCTACCCGATTCTTCGGACACATCAGACTCGTGGAGACGAGGCAGCAACTTTTCGACCGTAGCTAAAGACCGGCAGGGGCGTAGCGAGCTAAACGTGCGCCCGGGGCAAGATACTTTATTGGCGCCCCCTCCCCCCTTTTACTATAAACATCACATAGACATATAGGCGCCTTTCTGTGAGGGGGCGCCCCCTTGAGGGTAACGCCCGAAGCATCGTGCCCCATTGCTTCCCTCCCTCTCACTACGCCTCTGATCCCAGGCTTTCATCTCATTTCTTTGAAGTGATCCATATTCCAGAGTCGATTCAAGACAGAAGGGAAGCCATAGAGACACCTTATTCAATGAAAACCAAACTGAGGTCCTCGGGCCATGTCTGGTATATCACGTGGTACATTACGGCCCATGGAAACTTCCGCCGAAGCTCAGTTCCATTGAAGCCGACCATTTTTCTGGTAGGTAAAGAGAGACCCTTGATAACGTGTAAGAAATTGATATGGCCCGTTGGCCCTTGGCCGTTTAGTGCCATTGGCCCTTCCTCTTTTAATCGTGTATGATTGTATGTTATAATAATCTTTTTATTAATCTTAATTTCCATTGACATCATGTTGAATAATCCTTTTGTTTGGTTAGTTTTTTTCCCAAAACAAATCTAAATGAACATGATTTTTTTTAAAGTGTAGAAGTTAGGAACATGATTCTTCAAGTAAAAGAGAACTCTACAAGTCAACATGGCACCTGCAAAGCCTTGAAACGGTGGCTTCACAGAGAAGTGAACTCTATCACCCATTGTTTTGCAAGGGAAGGGAACTCTTTTGAGTACATGGAAAACGGGCGGTGTTAGGTTGAAGCCCTTTTGTAACTAATATCAAAAGCTTTTTTTTTTTCGTACAGATTACATATTTTATATTATAATTTCCGGTTGCTTTTGTATTCAGTTGTTTTTTTTTCGAATTCCTCCAGCGTTTCATAAAAAGAAAAGGAAAATAGAAATAAAATATGCAAGTAGTTGAAAAGTTTTTCTTTATCTTATGCGTGTTGTTGGTTGGTCGTTAGTTTGTAGCTCCGAACAGCTGCAACAGTAATACAGACGTAGGCAAATTAAATTCTTAATATAGAACTTTAAATTAACTTGAACAGGCTTCATGTAAAACAAACTTGAATATAACGTTTATTTATAAATATGCAGAGATTGAACTTCAAATGAACTACTTAGAAACAAGTAAAAAGATAATTTAAATAAGATATAACTCGCTAGAAGTACACACCTTTATGTCTAGCGTCTCTTG
Organism: Biomphalaria sudanica; assembly: GCA_036873155.1. Taxonomy (NCBI): domain Eukaryota; kingdom Metazoa; phylum Mollusca; class Gastropoda; family Planorbidae; genus Biomphalaria; species Biomphalaria sudanica. The sequence continues at coordinate 629,302 of JAZGLO010000934.1, read as the reverse complement.
AGAAAACTCCTTTAACTATCACACCAGTCCTTTTATTTTTACTTGCATTACGCCAGACCACCTCGTGGTTTCATCAAAAACTCCTTAGCCTACACAACCAGAGCCATCCGCTCCCCTTTCCTCGCGGTTACACCATGTCAGCATTTCGAAAAGTTCTACACGCTACCGTCAAGGGGGGGACACAAAGCGAGACCAATTGTTATAGAAGGCCTGACAAGTGACGTCGCAACCTGTGGGCAGTTTAGACCATTAGCTCGTTGCCACGCCAAAAGTCTTGGGACCCCCCGTTTTCTTTTCCCAGAACAAGGTCTATGGTTCTATTAGCATATTTTAAGTCCATATTTTGATGGTCAAGAGGCCAATAACGCATGAACTTGATGTGGCTTGGCTATCTATGACACCCGACTCGAGCAGAGTTGTGTTTACTGAGCGTCTAAAGGCAACACGGAAAACCTTCTTCCAGAAACCCCCCTTGCCCACCACCCCAACGGTCTATAAATGAAATTGGACCAAAGCGCTCTGAGCATGCTATTACACCCGACTCGAGCAGAGTTGTGTTTACTGAGCGCCTAAAGGCAGCACGGAAAACCTTCTTCCAGAAACCCCCCTTGCCCCCCCCCCCCACCACAATGGTCTATAAATGAAATTGGACCAAAGCGCTCTGAGCATGCTATAATCATGAAAGTAGCGCTATATGAAAGCTATAATTTACTTCCAAGTAAAAACATTATAACAAATCGCCATTATGTTGTGAACAAAAAAAAAATATTTTGACAAAAAATTTTCTGTTGCTATTCTTCTCCTCGCTTATATAGTATTCAGAATCTTGGTGCTTCCGGTGAACCAGGCACTAGCCTGTCTAGATTGCCATCTGGAGTTTCCTGAGCTATTTTTAGCCTTTCTGAAATGAGCCGCTAATTTCTAGATTTTGATGACGTCATACCAGATTGTCACCTTGCATTTCCTGAGCTATTTTTTTAGCCTTTCTGGAATGAGCCGCTATTTTCTAGATGTTGATGACGTCATACCAGATGGTCGCCTTTGCATTTCCTGAGCTTTTTTTTTAGCCTTTCTGGAATGGGCCAGTATCACTTACCAGCATCACATGTAAAATACTAGAACACATAATATGTAGCAACATCATAAACCACTTAGACAAACAAAATGTCCTCACACCATACCAACATGGCTTTAGGAAATATTGATCATGTGAAACACAACTAATAGGACTAATTGATGATTTTTCAAAAGGTTTAGATAATAGTGAACAAATAGATGCTATCTTACTAGATTTTTCTAAGGCTTTTGACAAAGTTCACCACCATAGTTTGCTTAAAAAATTAAAATATTTTGGCATTAATGGTCCACTGCATCAGTGGATTAAAGATTTTCTGATAGGGAGAGAACAAACTGTAATAATAAATGGCTCTAAACCAACACCGATAACAGTAAACTCAGGTGTACCTCAAGGAACAGTCTTGGGTCCACTACTATTTTTAATTTACATAAATGATTTACCAAATTGCATTACTTCAGGAACAAAAGTCAGATTATTTGCAGACGATGGCATAATATATAGAACAATAAAAACAACACAAGACACAGATATTTTACAAAGAGAATTAGATGAATTACAGAAATGGGAATCCAATTGGAGCATGTCTTTCCACCCAGAAAAATGTCAGTTGTTAAGAGTAACAAAAAAACTAAAACAAATTAATTTCACTTATCTTATTCATGGCAAACCAGTAACACAGACTAAAAACGCAAAATACCTAGGTGTTATAATAAATGAAAAACTGTCATGGAATCCACATATTGATGAAACTATAAAAAAAATCGAACAAAGTATAAGGATTTATTAAAAGAAATTTCTATAAATCAAATAAGAACATAAAACTAAAATGTTATTTAACCTAGGTTAGGCCAATAATAGAATATGCATCCTCCGTTTGGGACCCCTCAACTCAAGAAAACATTAAGAAACTGGAACAGACACAAAATAGAGCAGTGAGATTCATAACAAATGAATATTCACATTTGACTAGAGTAACACCTATAGTAAAATCACTAAATTTAGAAAGCCTTCAGGACAGAAGACTCAAAAGAAAAGTAGCAATTATACATAAAACACTGAGCCATAATCTTCAAATACAAAAACAAAATTTAATAAAATACTCTGAAAGACACAAAGATAAAGGTACTTTCCTTGTCCCATATGCGAGGTCAAATTTGTACAAATACTCCTTCTTCCCTAGTGCTATTAGAGCATGGAATGGGTTGCCTGAGCTAGCCAGAAAAACCAGTGACTTGGCAGAATTTAAGTCATTGGTTAATATGCATGACTAAATGCATGACGCGTAGGATGTAATCATCTTCTTTTTTGAAGTAACGTCTGTATTATATAAGATAACAGAAGATAAGATGAGCCTCTATTTTCTAGATGTTGATGACGTCATACCAGATGGTCGCCTTTGCATTTCCTGAGCTATTTTTAGCCTTTCTGGAATGAGCCTCTAATTTCTAGATGTTGGTGACGTCATACAAGTTAATAAATGTTCACTGGCAGCAAAATGTCGTCGGCGACAGACCCTGCCCTTGCCAAACTGGCGAACTGTAACGTCTACTTCACCATAACAACAGGGGAGGATACCGGGTTTTCACTAAGCAAGTGGCTCTTTACCCGAGGGCGTGACACTAACCTACATAAATGTCACTTACCTTCATAAACTTCCACAGTTATTTTATTTCTAATTATAGAAGAAACTTGTACAATTCTGATACAAATAAAGGGGAGATAAATATACCATGAAGGCGAGAATTTTACATTTCAATATTATCTGTTTTTTTCATATATAACAAAAAGGGGGAAAAAAGATAAAACGCAGACCTCTCCCCCCCCCCCTTCCATCAAGACCCAGACAAAGACATAAAAGGTCTCGTCAAATATTCTAACAGCAATAATAGAGATAACAGAGAGAAGCGAAACCCATTTCCATTTGAGAAAAAAACAACACGACGGAGCGCGGAGAAGGAGGACATAAAATGACAATAAATAGGATCGCAAGAGCGAATCTGTTGCCGAGTGACGAGTCTCGACTTTTTTTTGCTGTGATGGCTGCTTCTCTTTCTCTAATTCTTTCAAATATCTCAAATTCTGGGAAGTCGGGGGAAAAAAAAGGGAGGCCAACCCTGGTGTATGTAAGGCGGAGGCTACTGTTGGAAGTTTGAACACAGAAGTACTTGAAATCACTACGGTTTATGGTGAAGAAAAGGGGAAAGCACTATGCGTCTGTAAAATATAAACCAGGGGAGACCACCCAATTAGATCAAAGTTACTGCCCTTTTTAAGTTTTTTTCTTATTCAGATCTGTTTAGATTATATTTTTATGATAAAGAAAGAAAAAAAACGACCCGACTTTGTATCCAGACTTTGGTGTGAAAGACTCCAGAACTTTGTGATCGCTACGCTATATATAAAATTATTATATTATTAATATATCAAATAATTTTGTACCACAATCATCAGCGTATTGATATGATACAAATCCTTTGGTTATTTCAATGTACATTGGATCTAGCCTTTATAATATATTGCTTCCCTTTCAGACCTTACGATCTAGTGGGCAGACTGTTTCTTTGGTAGACGGTTAACGAGCGTGTCAGGTGGCCAGCACAACGACCGACAGCTACTACTTTCCCCAAGCTAATGTCATGTGGTTGGACTCAGTGCAAGTCCTAAAAAAATCTCGAAATTAAAAATCCCAGCTTTCATCGAGATTCGAACCCGAGATCCCTAGGTTGGGGAGCCAAGCGCTTAACCACTCAGCCAAAAACGACCACGTAAATAGGAGACCAACTATAATTAGAGTTGACTAAACAGTTACGAATACAATTAATGAATTTCACCGTACTTAGCCGATCCGGTAATGTTTCACAACCACGGCATTTTAGAAAATAGATCTGGTATCAGGACTTTTACCGTACAACTTCTGGAATACAGTGACAATGCGTACAAGCCAGATCAGGGGCGGAATGTGTGTTAAAATCGCCCCTTGCAATTCTATACCATTCGGCCTATAATTTGTATATCATATGATAGGCATCCAATTCTACCTGTCCTCAAAATCATGATAGATCTATGGAGCAGAAGATGTACAGGTCATCTGTTTCTATAGAGGTCATCTATTTTTGTGGCCCACAGTTTACGAGGGTTACTTGTGGCACAACAACCAACCACCTTCTCTTTTCCCCAACTAATGTCAGGGTACCCATTACAGCTGGGTGGATCTTCAAGAGGATTTGAAGCCTTTCCACTCAGCCACCGCGCCTCTTGACTACGGATGTAGGTTATTACATTGATTCGGAAAATGTGTTCGATTAAATTAGTATTACACTGTACAGCCTGTAATTTTTAAATGCGACATTCAAAAGGCCACTGTTTTAAGAATATACTATTAAACCTTTAACAATTTAATAGGTGTCATAGAAGCATCCATGTGGCCATTTCGGTGGCCTTACGGCCCATTTGGGTACTGGCCCACCGGGCATTAGCCCGAATTCCCATATAGCCAGTCCGCCCCATCTAGATTCACATATATCTCTACACTACACAGAGTGGCCCCGACATATTAACATACATTTTCCATCGCCCTATCGCCGGGCATTTTAACTACGTGTGAATTTCACGAACTGTAACTCTATCTGGAAGGGAGAAAATGAGGGGGGGGGGGGCAAGGGAGATAACTCCTGTGATATTTGAGACGAGTTTCAAACGCCGGAGATATGATAGGCATCGCGGAACTTAATGGCTGAACATCAAACAGCTGGGGGGCTACAAAAAGGATAGCGTGCCCGACAAAAAACGGGGGTGGACAATAGTTGGAAATCGAAGGTTATTGTTGACATTGATCTTTCAAGGCTTAAGACTGAATTCAGGTAGCCTTGTCTATCTACCTGTCCATAGCACCTCCAGGTCTGGGCTGTTGTAAAGGCGTCACCATGATGATAGTGATAGAACAGAATGGCGTGAATAAGAAATCAGGAGGGTGGAAGGGCGCAACAAAGATTACGATTACTACGAAAAATATTCTCCTTATTGTTTTTAACCTGCACCTTTCCCTTAGTCTGTTGGACCGTTGGGGCACCATGCAGGATACGTCGACCGTCTTTCTTCATTTCTCTCACTTTTGCCTTAGAGCCTCTTTCAATGGCAGGCCCGTCCATACTTTTATGTTGTCCTCCCATCGCTTTCTCTGTCTGCCTCTTCTTCTTTTTCCTGGTACTGTTCCCTGAAGGAGGGTCTTTGCTATACCCAAGGATCTTGTAATATGGCCATAGATTCTCTTTTAGTGTTAGCAAAGAGACCTTATCAATGTTTCACTATGCTCACATCTGCAGTATTTTAAGTTTCAACATCGCTGTCTGGTATGGCAATCTGAACATTAAAAAATAAAAATAAACTTTTAAAATCCCTAAATACAGCCAAGTAAAAAAAAAACAGACCTCATTTTGACAACTAGTTGAGAATAACAACCATAAGGAAGTTGTAAGGATTTTAAAATTAGAAAACATCATGGGGGGTCATGATTATAATATTCTGTAACATTAAAGGAGAATCAGGCGCAGAATTTGTACAAATACTCCTTCTTCCCTAGCACTATTAGAGCATGGAATGGGTTGCCTGAGCTAGCCAGGAAAACCAGTGACTTGGCAGAGTTTAGGTCATTGGTTAATATGCATGACTAAATGCATGACGCGTAGGATGATATCATCCTCTTTTTTGAAGTAACGTCTGTATTATATAAGATACGACTATTTGTGACCATTTATTTACATCAAATCCAAATATCTATTTAAATATTTGATGGTAACATATAATTTGGTTTGCCATAGGTTGAATATCTTGTTGTGTGTAATGCACAATGTGTAAGAGAGATCCCATCATGAATATAAAGATATTCTTAATTCAGTTCTAATGTGACGTAATTATTTTTAGTCGAGCATTGAGGCCAACTTTTCATATTTTTTTTTTAGTTCTTTTTGAGGTCAACATTCAAAATGGCACAAGGTCAAGGCCAGAGTTTTACTTCGGCTTGTAGTCAGTGCTACGGAGTTCAGGGGAGGGAGCAGAGAGGGAGGGAGCCAGCGCGGGTAAATAATCCCCAGGATATCTGCCTGATCTGGACAACAATGCTTGCTTCTGATCATAATAAAAATAAGTCTGGGGATTTTGTGGTCATGTGACCTGGCTCTTTCAGGCTGGGGTTCTACAGCTGACCGTGAAACTCGCTGACCATAAAGTTTTTTTTTTATTATTTTATTTTGTGAGAGATGGAATGCGTGCGAGGCTTTAGCAAAGAGGTTTTTTTTAATTGAATTTTTGTAGCTCCTCTCTCTGTCTCTTTCATACACACACTCTCTCTCTCTCCAGTTCTCTCTTTCTAGTCCCTTAATGTTTCTAGAGCTGCTTCTCGATTCCTCTTTCATTTACTAGATATCTTTCCCTCTCTCTCACACACACACTCTCTCTCTTTCTCCAGTTCTCTCTTTCTAGTTCCTCAATGTTTCTAGTTATGTTTCTCAATTCCTCTTTCATTTACTAGATCTCTCTACTATCTCTAGTTCTCTCTCTGTTATCTCTAGTCTCTCTCTACTATCTCTATTTATCTCTCTACTATCTCTAGTTCTCTCTCTGTTATCTCTAGTCTCTCTCTACTACCTCTAGTTATCTCTCTACTATCTCTAGTTCTCTCTCTGTTATCTCTAGTCTCTCTCTACTATCTCTAGTTACCTCTAGTTATCTTTCTTTCTATTTTTCTCTCTTTCTTTCTCTCTCTCTTTTCTCTCTCTCTCTCTCTCTCTTTCAGTCTCGCCTTTTCAAAAGGAATCTCAAATCCCAACACACAACAATTGTATTCACATCCTAGACATAAAAACATTTGTACCAGGGACTGATATGAAGCAGATAAAGTTGAGGCGGGAGCCAAGGGGCGCCATGGAGCGGGTAAAGTAATACCCTTATCATAAGCTGCCGAGAAAACGTTTCGAAAAAAAACCCAGCCCCCGGGTGTGGGGGGGGGGGGGCGGCTAGATATGGACACTGCTCCTCTAATTAAGGTCAGTGACTACAATTCCAAAGACGCTGAAATATGATCAGACTACCAAATACAAGGGACGGGGAGGGGAGTAGGCCTGTACGGATGTCACGTGATACAGTCAATTGGTGCTACCATACACAGACACTCACACAACCACATATATACAAATATTTACTGTGCCTGAATGTCGATATAAAGACTTAAAAAAACATATCACAGTACATACAGCTGTGTGGTCTATTTCATAAAGTTGTGTGGTCTCTTGTCAAAAGGCTGTGTGGTCTCTGTCATAGGACTATGTGGTCTCTGTCATAGTGGTCTCTGTCAAAAAGCTAGGTGGTCTGTGTCATAAAGAAGTGTGGTCTCTGTCAAAAAGCTAGGTGGTCTGTGCCATAAAGCTAGGTGGTTTGTGTCATAAAGAAGTGTGGTCTCTGTCAAAAATCTAGGTGGTCTGTGTCATAAAGAAGTGTGGTCTCTGTCATAAAACTGTGTGGTCTCTATGCATATGACCTGGCAATACATCAATACTTAAGTCTATTCGCTTATTAAAGTTATTTCAGTTGTCAATACCCTGTCAGTGGTCAGCGCTATTCAGCTCCTCAAAACTGGACAATGCAAGTGGCCCGAGACAATGGTGTGGGAAATTAAAATGACCCTTAGGCCGAAAGAGGTTTACAACCAACACCTCATTTCAATAATAGGTAATCTATAATGCAGTTACCTTCTTATTTAGACCATGGGATCCCCCGCATTTTTTTATGTCACGTGGTAATGTTGTTGCCATTGTGGCCTTATTGATTTCATGAACACGGTCTAGATCTAAACATTTAGCAATTATACATAATTATACATAAAACACTGAACCATAATCTTCAAATACAAAAACAAAATTTAATAAAATACTCTGAAAGACACAAAGATAAAGGCACATTCCTTGTCCCATATGCTAGGACAAATTTGTACAAATACTCCTTCTTTCCTAGTGCTATTAGAGCATGGAATGGGTTGCCTGAGCTAGCCAGAAAAAACAGTGACTTGGCAGAATTTAAGTTATTGGTTAATATGCATGACTAAATGCATGACCCGTAGGACGTAATCATCTTCTTTTTTGAAGTAAAGTCTGTATTATATAAGATAAGAACATCTTTGATGAATTAAAACGTTACAATAATTCAGATAGACTAGGCCTAGGTCTAGAAATTGAATGTCTCGATCTCGATCTTCATCGGATCATCGGAAGATAAGAGTCATTGTGTTCTCTTTGTGTGAGGTCATAACCACGTGACTTAAGTAGGTCAGATACACGGAACAACCCCATTGGTTGTAAGACGTAAATGACGTCACGCAAAAATGACCTTTTTTCGATGAATAATGACGTGTGACCTCTTGGAAAGTTGCGATAGAAAGAGCGAGTTGCGCGAGAATTTTGGCGATCTCGGCCAAAATGAAGCGAAATGAGCAGATAATTCAAATCGGAAAAGTTCGTTACATAAAATAGAGCGAGAAATAATTTAAAGTTCATGCGGATGGTTCACTAGTTTCTGTGTGTTGATGAATGTTCGTTGGTGAATGAAAGTCCTTTATACGATGTCACAGCTGATCTTTCGATAAATAAATTGAATTTAACGTTTTTCTCCATTTCATGTTGTTTTCAGGTTAGAGATTTGAATTTTCAAAAACACACGTTGACGCCGTTATTTTTTCCGCAAATTTAAGATTTAGTATTTTTGAGAAGAACAAGGTGAAATTCTCAGTCGCCAGTGCCAACATGATGTTTTCAGATGAACTCCTCAAACAAGACTGAAATATCTCTATAGTTTCAATGCTTTTTATTTGAGAATAAAACTACCTGAGAAGTTCGTGTTGGAATGAGTACCTAAAAAATGTTATTATTTTTCGAAGATTTTTGAGGATTAAAAAAAATATTGTATTTGTGGGTTGTTGTTTTTTCTGAATTTTAAATGTGTGACGTCACAAAATCGCTAACCCCGTTCCCCCTTGTCACAAGGTGTCACATTTTCTCACCCCCCCCCCCGAGCGTGACGTCATTTACGTACGACCCCTGGCATGATGCGAGGTTGCACCATTTTGTAGTTATTAACCCGCCTAAGAATTCCGTGTTTCAAAAAAAAAAAATTTAATATTGATCCTATTATTAGTACGTTTTCTTTCCGCAATCTTAACAGTATCAGACCATGTCAACAATTCGCTAATTAACTATATTATCTTTGTCTTATCTTACATAATAAAGACGCTACTTCAAAAAATGAAGATGATTACGTCCTACGCGTCATGCATTCAGTCATGCATATTAACCAATGACTTAAATTCTGCCAAGTCACTGGTTTTCCTGGCTGGCACAGGCAACCCATTACATGCCCTAATAGCATCCGCTAAGAAAAGTTAAAATATTGTTTCTAGAATTACCAGCAATGACGTCAAACATCTTATCTTATACATTCCAGACGTTCTTTCGAAAGAGATAATAATTACGTCTTACGCGTATACATATGTTGATATAGTCTTGAATGCTATTTAGAGTCTTTAACTCTGCTGCATCATTGGTTTTCCAGGCTGATTCGGGCAACCCGTTCCATGCACTGATGGCACAAGGGGCAAATGTACGAATCTGTACCTGTAAATGGAATATGAAATCTTGTTGGGTTCAACCGAGACCCATCTTTGCAGTGGAGACCATTAGTTCGTTGCGCGTCGTGCTGACCTGTGACATGGCAACGAGCTATTGGTCTACACTGCCCACAGGTGGCGACGTCACAGGTCAGTGTTGAGGCATTCTGTGACGTCTGGTCTCGGATCAGCCCTTGGCAGCATTTCGCAAATGTGAAGATAACGTGACCCCGAAAACATGGCCCTGTGCTATTCTTTCTGAACTGTCTACTTGATGGTCCTGGGTTCAAACCCTGTTCAAACCCTGCTCGCTGCGAGAGGTATGGGCCAGGTTTTAACACTCTTCAACTCTGAAAGAACTTTCGAAACAATTTTTTTTTTAAATTTATTTAAAATAACATAGCTTATCTAAGGGAAAGAACTCCGCACTTACAACTATATTTCTCAATAATGTAGTGGGTTTTTTTTCTCCATTTTTCGATATCAAACAATTATTAATTGAAAGATTGGTTAATTTTTTACATTTATATTTCTCAATTATGTAGAATTTATTTCCCTTATTCGATATCCAAAAACATTATTATTTAGCAATATTTTTTGAAGAATGTGTTAATTTTGTAAAAATTCATTTTTGTTTATGCACAATAAATAGTTGTTTAAAGTTTCAACTTCATCCAATAATGAATGCAGAAGAAACAAAGTGTATAAACTTGTAAGTCAGACAGACAGAGTTGATAGAAGCTTTGTAAAAATGCAACTATTAAGATGGCCTTATTCTGTTTAGAAATACACATTAACCATGACCTATAAATGCAATAAGATCTCTGCTTAAAAACTGGGGATTGGACCGTCTAAAACGGAAATCTACACAGACGAACTTCCACCAGGTCAATCAAAAGTTAACATGACCCTGTTTTGTTAACAGTTCCTCGGGCGACCAGCGCGTCCCTTCCATTTTATGGGTGTCGACTTCGGTTTAAATCAACTGACCACCTGTAGCAACAGCCAAAAAAAGCCTTTTCATTTGTTCGGATTGTGGCGTAGAACATAAAGCCGGAGGGGGGAGCATTGTTAATGGTCCCTCCAATTCTGAACCTCATCGCCCTTCCTTCGCCATGTTTCACGGTTGAGTAATTTGGGCCAGGTGACAGCCGGACACTGCCAAATACAGAAAATACTGCTATTGGCCTGTTTACCGACACTATGTGTACACGATATGTTCAATCTATGTCTTCGTTGATGTCTTCATTGATGTCTTCATTGATGTCTTTGTTATATGTCTGTCAAGAGTGGGGGTGTGTAAGGTGTGAGATTGTGTGTGTGTTTTGTTTATTTTGTTGGTTGGTGTGTGAATTGTTTTTATCACGGGATTTTCAAGGGGGGACAATTAGGGTTCTAGCGGTCAGTCTAGCAGTTGGAGAGCTGACCTGGTCTGAGTAGGGTGCTTGTGTTTTGTTTACCAGTTTTATGCCTAGCATAAGGAGACATTATAACTTATATTTCTATTCATTGTTGTGTATGAGAACTGATTATTTGTGAGTAATATTATATATGGCATTGATAGCCTTTTGTTCAATGAATCTAGTCTAAGCGCCCTGTAGTATTGTCAGTTGGGCACATTTTAGTATGTCAGTTATTGATGACTATGCATTCAATGTTATATGTGTACTTGCTGTTGGCTGTAAATAAATACTTATTTTATACTCCTTCGTTGAGTGATACTTTGTAATATTTATACATGTAAAGGTCTGCATGTGGGAATCATACCCTAGATTATCGACCCATCTGTATGTAGTAAAGGACTCAACCCAAGAGTTCCCTTACAATGTCTTCATTGATGTCTTTGTTATATGTCTTCATTGATGTCTTTGTTATATGTCTTCATTGATGTCTTCGTTGATGTCTTCATTGATGTCTTTGTTATATGTCTTCATTGATGTCTTCATTGATGTCTTCATTGATGTCTTTATGTCTTCGTTGATGTCCTCGTTGATGTCTTTGTTATATGTCTTCATTGATGTCTTGGTTGATGTCTTCATTGATGTCTTCATTGATGTCTTCATTGATGTCTTTGTTATATGTCTTCGTTGATGTCTACGTTGATGTCTTCATTGATGTCTTCATTGATGTCTTTGTTATATGTCGTCGTTGATTCTTCGTTGATGTCTTCATTGATGTCTTTGTTATATGTCTTCATTGATGTCTTCGTTGATGTCTTCATTGATGTCTTTGTTATATGTCTTCATTGATGTCTTCATTGATGTCTTCATTGATGTCTTCGTTGATGTCTTCGTTGGTGTCTTCGTTGGTGTCTTCGATGATGTCTTTGTTATATGTCTTCATTGATGTCTTTGTTATATGTCTTCGTTAATGTCTTTGTTATATGTCTTCGTTGATGTCTTCGTTGCTATCTTCATTGATGTCTTCATTGATGTCTTCATTGATGTCTTCATTGATGTCTTTGTTATATGTCTTCATTGATGTCTTCATTGATGTCTTCGTTGATGTCTTCGTTAATGTCTTTGTTGGTGTCTTCATTGATGTCTTCGTTGATGTCTTCATTAATGTCTTTGTTATATGTCTTCATTGATGTCTTCATTGATGTCTTTGTTATATGTCTTCATTGATGTCTTCGTTGATGTCTTCATTGATGTCTTCATTGATGTCTTTGTTATATGTCTTCGTTAATGTCTTCGTTGATTCTTCGTTGCTGTCTTCATTGATGTCTTCATTGATGTCTTCATTGATGTCTTCATTGATGTCTTTGTTATATGTCTTCATTGATGTCTTCATTGATGTCTTCGTTGATGGCTTCGTTAATGTCTTTGTTGGTGTCTTCATTGATGTCTTCGTTGATGTCTTCATTGATGTCTTTGTTATATGTCTTCATTGATGTCTTCATTGATGTCTTTGTTATATGTCTTCGTTGATGTCTTCGTTGATGTCTTCATTGATGTCTTCATTGATGTCTTTGTTATGTCTTCGTTAATGTCTTCGTTGATTCTTCGTTGCTGTCTTCATTGATGTCTTCATTGATGTCTTCATTGATGTCTTTGTTATATGTCTTCATTGATGTCTTCGTTGATGTCTTCGTTAATGTCTTTGTTGGTGTCTTCATTGATGTCTTCGTTGATGTCTTCATTGATGTCTTTGTTATATGTCTTCGTTGATGTCTTCGTTGATGTCTTCATTGCTGTCTTCATTGATGTCTTCATTGATGTCTTTGTTATATGTCTTCATTGATGTCTTCATTGATGTCTTCATTGATGTCTTCGTTGATGTGTTCGTTAATGTCTTTGTTGGTGTCTTCATTGATGTCTTCGTTGATGTCTTCATTGATGTCTTTGTTATATGTCTTCATTGATGTCTTCATTGATGTCTTTGTTATATGTCTTCATTGATGTCTTTGTTGATGTCTTCATTGATGTCTTTGTTATATGTCTTCATTGATGTCTTCATTGATGTCTTCATTGATGTCTTCGTTGATGTCTTCGTTAATGTCTTTGTTGGTGTCTTCATTGATGTCTTCGTTGATGTCTTCATTGATGTCTTTGTTATATGTCTTCGTTAATGTCTTCGTTGATGTCTTCGTTGCTGTCTTCATTGATGTCTTCATTGATGTCTTCATTGATGTCTTCATTGATGTCTTCATTGATGTCTTCATTGATGTCTTCATTGATGTCTTCGTTGGTATCTCATTGATGTCTTCGTTGATGTCTTAATACAGTTACAGTTTTTAGTCGTCAACAAATGACACACTCACAAATACATACACTTACACCCAGAGAAAATTCTTCAACGAATCACACACACACACACGCACGCACTCTCGCGGATGACAGTATACATGTTTTCTTTTTTGACCTTTCCTCTTTTTTTTTTGTAGGACCGTCGCAGCATTGAGTCAGAGTGACCCCCAGAAGACCTCCTGGAATCCCTCACAAACGTGAGAGCCCCCCCCACTCTTTAACACTTTCCCACTTCATCTAACGGTTAAAACAACATGGCTAATTCCATGGCTAACATTGCCCTAAAGTCCAGCCCTTTCCCCCCCAAAACAGAATGTCTTCACAGACTGGCTTGTGATGTAAAACTTTAAACCAGACACATTGAATCACACACACACACACACACGCATACTAATGGGTGGGAGTGTAGGCTAACCCTTGAGAGTTCAAACAACGGAAAAAAAAGTTTCCTCCCTTTGGGGCTCCAGTAGAATGTGAACATTATATAGCGGGAATTAACCCCACTTCTGTAATATCGTCTGCTGACATCTTGAAATAACCGCTAGTTTTCCTAAACTATCACATAATCTTTTTTTTTTTTAATTCCTACTTTCTAATCTACGTCTCAACTAACAGAGCCGGACTTAAACCTGATAAGGCCCTAAGCTTTTTTTTTATATTTGGGGCCCCTTGTAATCAGTAAAAGGCTTTTTTTTTTTGCTTTATATTCATAACAATTTAAAATATCAATGGGCAGGGTACATATGGGGGATGACCATGTGCCAAATGCAGTATTTTTTTTTTTTGGATGAGCTGAAAGGTGGTTGAGGTAACAGAGATGCCTCA
>JAZGLO010000933.1:8497500-8513012 GCA_036873155.1 Biomphalaria sudanica | reverse complement strand
CAATATAAGTTACATGAGTACCTACATAACAAACAATATTGTAATAAATAAGCAATCACAAAACTTAACAAGAAAAACATATAACATATTTTTATTGATTCTTATGGTGTCAGGTAAACAAGACCATTACAAGGCCTTTACTTTTTCCCAAGTAATGTCAGCCTCCTATTAGAGCTGGGTGGACTCGCAAATTAAAAATCAAAGTTTTCAACAGGATTCGAACCCCGGTCTCCGGTTCGGAAGCCATGCGCTTAACCGCTCAGCAACCTCGCCTCCATAGATCTAGTACATCTTTTAATATTCCAATGATAAGCATTTAGATCTAAGAAAATGTGCAAAATTTTCATGAACTTTAATTTATTAAACTTAAATATGCGCTTTTAAAAACGAAAATTGATTCTGAAAAGATCAGGTAATTTATTAACTGATTTATGACATTACTTATGTGTGCTGTGCAGCGGATACATCTGCCACAGTTTTATACTAAATCTCAGATATATCTATACTATTCTTGTAGCGTTGTGATTTCTTATAGATTTTGAAGAAGTTTGTTTACTTTTTGTGTCTGTCTCACTTCCGTTCTTAAAACAAAATAACACCCTATGACGTTAGAGACTTCGTTAGAAATCGATAATGCACTTAAGAAAAAACAAAAAATCTCTCTCCCACACATATAACTCATGCAATTACAGTTTTGTATAGATAGACTAGCTGATACCCGTGCTTCACTAGGTTGAAATAGTTGGTGTTTATGTTTAGTTTATCCGGTACACACTTAAATCTTACATTCGCTGAGAAAACAATAGGAAAAGAGACAAGGTGGCTTCATTCTGCATGACCAATCACAACTGGTCATACTTGAACGATTTTTCTATTTGCTATAAAAAAAAAAAATGGAATGATACACCATCCGGTTCTAGAAGTTTGGATTGCTGTTTTACGTCAACAATAATTGACTTAAAATTGGTTTTGTATGTCACATTTAAATACCATTTCCAGATCAGTATGGCCATGTGGAATTGGAAATAACAAACTACAGTTTCGTATGTACATCCAAATTACCTTCCTGTGCCTTACTTATATTATTATATCACTGACCTATGTCACGCTCTAGAAAGCCCAGAAATACTACAACGGGACAAATCCTCATCCACAGTGACAATATGTTTATACATGCACACGCTTATGTGGATGTGTGTCAGTATATATTTTAAAAATATTTTTAATGTGTACATGTTTCTCTGTGCATGTTTTTGTGTACATGTTTCTGTGTACATATTTCTGTGTACATGTTTGTGTGTACATATTTATTTACATGTTTGTGTGTACATATTTCTGTGTACATGTTTGTGTGTACATGTTTGTGTGTACATGTTACTGTATAAATGTTTGTGTGTACATATTTCTGTGTACATGTTTGTGTGTACATGTTACTGTATAAATGTTTGTGTGTACATATTTCTGTGTACATGTCTGTGTGTACATGTAACTATGTACATGTTTGTGTGCACATGCTACTGTGTACATGTTTGTGTCTATATGCCTCTGTGTACATGTTTCTATGTATATTTTTATGTGTGCATTTTATTGTATACATATTTCTCTATACACATTTCTGTATACATATTTGTGTGTTCATAGTTCTGTGTACATGTTTCTGTATACATATATCTGTGTACATGTTTCTATGTACCTAAGACAGTGTACATGTTTGTGTGGGCATATTCCTGTGTACATATTTCTGAGTACATGTTTATGTGTTTTGTGCGTATATGTATGTATTTGTATTCATTAATAACATACAATAAAGTTCTAGCACGTGGAAAACAATTGTACAAATCTCAGGGGGGTACATGCGCTATTTATAACTTCATTCTTTGTATTCCTTCTGTCACCAAATTGAATGAAGATTTTTACTTCGGACTTTCGAAATTGTTAAAGGAAAAACAGGGGAAAATAACTCGTACAAAATATAAAAAAAACAGTTGTAAGGGGAGACAATTAAAGCACTAACGAGCAGCTATCGATCAGGGCTAGCAAATGACCTGTAGCCGGCAAAGTAATAACTTTGTCTTAAGCAGCGAATCATCTCTTTTTACTCCACTCTCTCTCTCTCTCTCTTTCTTTCTCTTTCTCTATCGGTTTAACTTTCTCTCTGTTACCCCAGGTCTCTCTTTCTTTTGATCTTTGTTTCTCTTTCTCTCGGTTTAACTTTCTCTCTGTTACCCCAGGTCTCTCTTTTTTTAATCTTTTTTTTAATCTTTCTTTCTTTCTCTTTCTCTTTCGTTTGATATTGGTTGTCACTTTTCTCTGTCTCTTTTCTCAATCTTTTTGTGTGTCTTTTTTTTTGTCTCTTTCTGTTACACTCTTACTCTTTCTCCTTTCCCTCCTCCCCTCCCTCCCTTGGTCTTTATCTTTATTCTAGTACACTTTGTTTTCCTCTCTATTGTTTCTCTCCAGCATATACTCTTATCACTTTATTTTCTTCTTCTTATGCTTCTCATTTTCTCTCTCTCTCTCTCTCTTCCTGCTCTCACTCGCTCGCTATTTCATTTCTCTCACACGATTTTTTCCCCTGTATCTTTCCTGTTCTCTCTCTCTCTCTCTGTCTCTCTCTCTCTTTAAGTTTTTTTTTCTCTTTATTTCTGTCTTCATTAAGAGTGTGATTCTGAGCATACAAAAAAAGCCGATTCCTAAGGTGCTGTTACATTCGTTAGATTGACTTTGTCCTGGTACCGCCTGCCTGTCTCTGCTATTTGTCACTCCGTTTGTCTGACACTGGTCTGTCTAACGAACTTTATAATACACTTCTCGGTGGAAACCATCCAGTTGGTCCCCCCCCCCCACCCACCACAACCATCTTTCTTCCTTTCCCCTAAAAAATAAAAACGCTGCCGGCAGTTTTTGAAGCCGTTCTTCAGGATGTTGAATGGCGCTGAGACCAAAAAGTCCACCACGTGACTATGACGTCTTTAGTCTCGCCCTGTTAACGTCTGCCAATTATAATTCATATCAAGGGCGTTGATGATTTCGGAAAGAAAAGGATACGTAAAGGGGGTGCCGTAGTGGCGCTTAAAAGTGGCAGTCAAACCATTAAAGCACGCTATTAACAAAGTTAGAAGTGTTGTGTCAATATTGACTTCAAAGAAATTTTAAGCAATTATTCAAAAGAGTCGCCTGTCTTTGGGGTGAGAGCAATGTTTTGAGGGGGGGGGGGGAGGGAGACGGCCTAGCAAGGGAGAGAATTCATGATAGTCACACACATTGATACAAGCTCTTCAGTACGTTGCAATGATTCCCAATCTGCATCACGCAGGGTCTATCAGGACTCTATCAGATCTATAAAGCGCTGCTCTTCTACAAATGAAATGACCCCAGGCTAAGAAGAATGTGTGCACTACTGCTAAAGGATATTTTTTGCGTGTGTTTTATAACTAATAATTATCTTTCCAATTAGTAAAAACTATTTCAAAATTTTAGTTTTTTGTTCTGGATACCTTGGCCCATACTTCTTCAATAAAATGTAATATAGTAATGTTTGTGTGTGTGTATTTTAAAATAGCTACATTCTAATGGAAGTGTCATTAAAGTTTCTTGTATATATTATTTCTTTTTAAATATATCTTCATCGTACTGTACATTAGTTGCCATGTAATAAAAAAAAAAGTAAAAAGTAAAGTTACCTTTCAGACCTTGCGGTCTATGAGCAAATGTAAAAGTAATCTGTATCTGTGGCCTACGGTTTACGAGAGTATCATGTGGCCAGCACAACAACCAACCGCCTTTACTTTTCCCTAACTAATGTCAGGTACCCATTAGAGGTGGGTGCACTCAGACGACCAAAGATCTCGAAATGAAAAAAATCCCAGTCTTCTTCAGGATTCGAACCCGCGCCTCCTCCGTGTAATTAAAGTTGCTTGTATTTGTGGACTTTTATGATTCCGAAGAATAGAGATGAGTTCAGCGTTTCTCAAGGCTACGTAAACCCAGTTGCGACCTACATATTTTACCACAACTTATCCAGACAAAGCCGTTGTCAGCCGTTGGGTCTGCTGGTATTTATTTAATAAAAAATAATATTTTCGTCATGCAGTAAAAACCAAACTGTTTAATTACATGGCACAATAGAAATGTATGTAGCGGGCAAAGTGAAAAGTCGTCAAATCCGATGGAACCAAACCTCTGAGACTTCATTGTGAGCTTTGGCAGAATGGTTGAGAATCTGGATAGCGCTGCCTCAGGGGCCAAATATGTCCCTCAGGTCCTAGGTTTGGTATTACTCACTTATTGAAACCTTGCGTATGAGTAAAAGTAAGTAAAAAAGTTAAGTTGCTATCTATAAAGCTGATGTTGTAAAGGTCATCTGTTTCTATGGCCCACGGTTAACGAGGGTGTCTTGTGACCAGCACAACGGCCTTTACAATCGCCCCAACTAATGTCGCTACCCATTAGATCTGGGTGGACTTAGAGGCGCCCTAAAGGCCACGAAATAAAAAAATCCCAGTCTTCACCAGGATTTGAACCCGGGACCCCTAGGTTTGGAAGCCAAGCAAAGATGGTCATTATTATTATTATTATCTTATTGATTTATATAGCGCAACATTCATGCTTATAGCTTACCCATTCTCATTTGTGGGGAGAGGGTATCTGGCAGAAGGTTTTCTGTGCTGCCTGTAGGCATTCAGTAAAAACAACTCTGCGCGAGTCGGGTGTCAAACTCAAGCCCTCTTCATAGGTAGCCAAGCCAAAGTCAAGCGTATTTAGCCTCTCAACCACACATCTCACATACGATACGATAAAACACTTAGCTATCTATTCCAAGATCAAACATTTTTTGAGCTATCGGTATTATTTTCTATGATATGGAATGTAATACAGCCCCCTGGTTTAGCTCCATTCTGATGATATGGAATGTAATACAGCCCCCTGCTTTAGCTCCATTCTGATGATATGGAATGTAATACAGCCCCCTGGTTTAGCTCCATTTTGATGATATGGAATGTAATACAGCCCCCTGGTTTAGCTCCATTCTGCTGGCTACATCTTATCTTCGTTAACCAATGAACCTAAAACAATTTTTTTTTCACTTCAACATTATCTTCTTGAAAACGAGAACTACATTTATATTTTGTCCATTTCTCAAGCCATTTTACAAAATAGACAAGCGATGAGGCTAATGACACAGTCCAAAGCGAAGATTCATCTTTGAAGCAAAATTAATTCTAATTCATTGTATTTATACATCTAAAAACTCAAATATCAAACAGAATATAAATAAAAATTGTAATGAACTATTGAAATCGATTACACGAAGCGAACCAAACGAGACGAAGAAAGTGTGAATGGTATGGATCTATTCAAAGAAATGTCGGACATGGGAAGTCTTGAGATAATTCTGTTCACTTTATGTTAAAAAAATAATGTCAAATAAATTATTCTTTTAATTAAAAAAATGCTAAACATTTTCTACAATATCCAAATATATTTTTTCATTTTTTTTAAACCCATGTCATAAAAAAACTTCAGTACAGTCTTTCGATTTATATATTCTGATAGTTATTTTATTTCGGGATTCCATTTTCCATTGATTCGTATATCTTTATCTCCCTTTTTTTTAAAATGTCTGATCGATTCTTGTAAGTATTATCTAAATATTTTGCTATATATTTTCTGTCAATATTCTGTCTATATCTGTTCTTTTCTATTTTATCTATTGTCTAGAGTAGCTTCATTAGTAAAACCACTCAATTTAGAGGCAATGCAGGACTGAAGACTAAAAAGTAAGGTAGCAATTAAACATAAAACACTCAACCACAAGTCATAAATACAAAAATGCAACAGAATAAAATACTCAAAGTATAAGGAAAAAGTACAATATAAGGATAAAGTTACTGTTCAAGGCACATTCCTTATTACATTCAATATGCTCGGGCATATATTCAATCAAATGTTCATTATTCCTATTCTCCTTTGATCATAGGGTGGATTGTCTGATTCAGCCAGAGTATAAGTCTCTAATCTACATGCAAAAATCTATCAACACATGGATCCCCTCTCTCTCTCTCTCTTCATCTATTTTCTCTTTTTTCTATTTTTTATTCTATCCTCTATTTTTTTTATTTTTGATCACATCTTTTATTTCAGTGTTTCCCAAACTTTGTCATTCACGGAACACTTCACACATTCTGAGTATTAAGCGTAACATTTTGCCTATTTTTTTTAGAGTGATTATTTTCGTATTGGCCTACTAGTTAATTATTCCAGTAGTTCGTGGAATACCTTATTCAGGCCTCTCGGGACGCTAGGGTTTCGCGTAGCACAGTGTGGGAAGCACTGTTCTATTTTATTGTAAACTATTGATCGACAGTTTGATTCGTAGGATTTTCTTTCAACAAAATGCCGTCCCCCTATCGCATTGACCACTTTGACGTAGAAAACTCGGTTGTCTGCTTTCAATAGAGGACGATGACTGACAACGAAATAAAATCTGGGCAGTTCTGCCGAGTTCTATTAAGACTGGAGATGACATGCTAAATCTGGCTACAGGACACCTCTCCGCTTGAGGGGCTGATTTTTCTATCCTGGCCAATTTTAGTGAGAATCAATAACGGCCAAATTTATATATATATATATATCTTTCTAATGGCTCAATCGTTTTTCAATTTAAAATAAATAAACAAATAAGGAAGAATGCATTTCAAACAGAGCTATACTATGAAACACAAGCATAATATAAAAAATCCTTTTTTTTAAAAAAAAAAGAAAAGCTTGTCTAAAGGCGAAGAATTCCGTAGAAGCTATTTCCCTTATTCGATATCAAACAAAATAATTAATTACCAATAATAATTGACTAATTGAGAATATTGATTCATGTTTTGTTAGATACAATAAATAATTGTTTCAAGTATCAACTTGATCAGAGAATTTTTTAGGAAGAAATAGCGTTAACACTTATTTAAAGGGAACTAAACCCGACAAATTTAGCCATATCTGTGAATAATTAAGTTTAGTTTCCCTTGTTGCTATTCAACAAAATAATGAATGACCAGTAATAAATAGCCTAATTGGCTTTTTAAAAAATTATTTTATGTCTTGTCTATGTCAATGAATAATTGTGCAAAGTTTCAGCTTGATCCAAGAATGAGTGTGGAAGAAATAAAGTGTACACACTTTTTACCAGACAGACAAATAGACAGACAGAGTGAGATGATATAAGCTTTTTCAAAATACACAAATTTTTTTATCACCAAAGAATAAAAAAAAACAAGGTGAAAAAGCTCTAAAAGTGTATTAAATGTCACAGACTTTATCAAACTGAGACAGCCACTTACAACCATTGACTGGAATCTATAGATATAATTGGTTGAAGTGCAGTTTCAACTGGATTCAAATCACGCTCTTGCATACACAGTGTAATTTCTTATTTTGTTTTTTTTCGTCCGAGTTTCAATGACGCTTAATTTTGAAAGCTTTTGGCATTTGGGTACATTTGAGCAGGTCTAGTTGGGGATTCTGGGATTGCGAGACAATGGGACATTCTAAAGCGACTTTGCTTGATGCAAATACTCGTATGTGATTCACCAGAATAGAATACATATCCCTTTTTATCTAAATTATTTAGGCATGCGTTAGTTATAGGCCATAAGTGTTTACGCTCTAAATTTAACATTTTCAGAATCTTCTAGGAGAAGAAAAAAATGACAAAAAGAAAACACGTTTTTTTTATTTTCTTTGGGTTGCTGTTTAGCTTTCAGATGACGTACACGCTCGTTTGATTCGATAGAAAGACGTAATTTCAGCTGTATTCATCTTTTTAACGAGAATAAAAAAAATTGAAAATGGACGCGAAGAGATCCCATGTGGTTATCTCCCATTAGCATGTTTCTCAACGAGGAGGCTATAGGACACTCGGCATCTGTGCCTGTATTGTCGATTGAACATTGGAGATGGAATACGCTATCATTGAAACAAACCTTTTTCTTCCCTAAGTAGATATGGATCTTTTAAAATGTTTAAATTAACTTTTTGAAAATATTCACATGTGTAAATATTTCGATCTTTAATTCACATATCATAAATGTTTTCAATGTTATATCTATAATAACTATCGTTACTATTAGAATAAGGACTTAGTATGCTGGCATTGAGACTAGGGATGGTCGCTTTTTCAGGTACATTCTACAAAACAAAAACAATAGGTAAAAATATTTCTAATCGAACAGGTTTTTTATTGTTAGTCTATATCTTATACAAATTTAATTACATGACTGATCCAAACTTATGTAAGCTTTCTTTGTTTTTGTTTTTTTTAGATATATTTTTCTATTTTGCTTGTTTTATCATTTTGTTTTTATTTAGCGCGATTTCATGCTTTCAGATTTCTGAATGTGCTATGATCCTATCACTTAGAATCAGATGGAAAAAAAAAGGGGGGGAGGAATGGGGGTGATCGCTTTTTCAACGCATTAAAAAAAAAAAGATGAACGACCCGAATTCAAACTCGAGGGCTAAGGCCAATACAGGCCAATGCTAGCCAATACACTAACCACTCAGCTAGCGAATCGCTTATTAAACTAGAACGTTTTATAGTTATATATTGCTAACTTCAAACTTTAACGCGACGACCTACAAAATATAAAAGGGTCTAATTCAACTCATATTACTACATAAGTGCAGTACAATTTCTTTCCCTTGTTCGAGATGCAAACAAAATAATTAATTAACAAGAGTTTATTTGTAAAAAAAATTTCTTGATTCTTGTATTGTTAGGTAAAAGAAATAATTTTAGCTTAATCCGGAAACAAGAAGACAGAGTGAGCGGCTATAAGCTTTGTTTAAAGCCTAGTTCACAGATCTGCACCAAGATGCTTGTATCATAACGTATCTTGTATTTCTTATTCAACTTCACCTAACAAAAAGTAATAAGAAAATAAAGTTTCTCTTTCAGACCTTGTGGTCTATAGGACAAGATGATGTAAAGGTCAGCTGTTTCTGTGGCCTATGGTTTACGAGGGTGTCATGTGGCCAGCACAACGACAAACCGCGTTTACTTTTCCCCAACTTATGTAAGGTACCCTTAGAGCTGTGAGGTTTCTGAGGCGCCCAAACATCCCCGTAATTAAAAAATCCCAGTCTTTACCAGGATTCGAACCCGGGACCCCCTGGTTCGGAAGCCAATCGCTCTACCGCTCAGCCAACGCACCTCTAACAGAAAGTTATATTTAACCAAAAAATAATAATAATGCATTCACTCCTTCTGTTTAATGTATAATCTGTGTTTTTAAAACTCATGTATCGCTTAGCGTGAAGATAAAAACTGTCCAAACTAAGGCCTGCAGATCCATCCCGTGACAAATCGCCCCCTCAAACAATGCGAATTGACGCAGCCGCATGTCCCCAGGCTTTCAAAATGTTAGGCTCCACTGGTGTACACATATTTATGTGTCACGAGATCGATGTTTGATTGAAAAGCCAAAGCGCTAAATTGTTTTAAAGAAAAAAAGTGTATTCAGTGTACCCGCCTACATGTTCACAGCAAACTCATCATTCCTGAACAAATTCAAAATTTATGTGGCGTGTTTAAGTGGTGATCGGTGAATTGTAGAGGTCAGTTGGAAAGAAAAATCAAAGGAGAATAAAAAAACATGCATAAAAACAAACAGTCCGAAAAGAGAGAGAAAAGAGAGAAAAGAGAGAGAAAAGAGAGAGAAAAAAGAGAGAAAGAGAGAAAGAAAATAAAAAGTTGAATAATATTGAATTCTGAAACATTAAAAATGAGGTTTTGGAATGGACTTTCACACAAACTCACAACGCTTTGAATTATTACTAACATAAATCTAAAGGAGCTATTTCTAGCTTCCCTAGCAACGATCGACAACTCTAGTCTACTATAGATAATACTGCCGACATTAATCAATGTATTATACGCTGTTCAGAAAATAAATATTTACAAAGTTGAGCTGAAAAATATTTATAGCTAAATAAGTAACCAGTATATACAGTGTTGGTGAATTTCCTTGGTTATCTTTTTTTGATAATTTTAATTTCTATTACCTTCAAATGTTTAGGTTATTAGTCTCAATCTTCATTCGTAGAAATTTATCTGCTTTTTAGTGTACAGTATTTAAACATTATGTCACTCACGAAGGCCGCGGGATACACATTTGCTGCCGAGGACAAACGCAGGCGACGAAAAGAAAATCTAAATCGACCACCTAAGATCAATGGTTATGCTTGTTCTGGATGTGGCAAAATATGTAGGTCACAGCTGGGGCTGCGCAGCCACGGGAAATACTATTGTCCTCACTGATCTTCGAACTCGAAGACAAACCATATATATTTATATTTAGACATTATGTGTACTTGTTGTC
Source organism: Biomphalaria sudanica (assembly GCA_036873155.1). Taxonomy (NCBI): domain Eukaryota; kingdom Metazoa; phylum Mollusca; class Gastropoda; family Planorbidae; genus Biomphalaria; species Biomphalaria sudanica. The sequence continues at coordinate 8,502,642 of JAZGLO010000933.1, read as the reverse complement.
CATGGGAAGATTTATTGCAGATAATGATAGTATATTGTGTCGGTGACTGGCTAATTGGTGTCCAGATCTTCTGTGGGCTACTAATCGGCAGATTTCTGTTTTTCAGTTTTGTTTGCCATTGTTGTTTTGATTAAATGTGATCAGTGATGTACAGTTAGTATGTCGGACATTGTTCTACAGATTTCAATCTTGGCCAATGGGTGTCAGAATTGTGTTGACCTCTAGTGGTCATATATTTTGTGGGTGTTTAGTTTTTATGTGGCCAATGGTTTCCAAATATTTTGTCGGCTCTGGTCTACAGATATTATGTTGGCCTCTCTTCTATATTTAAGTTGGCCTCTAGTCTACAGAGTTTATGTTGGCCTCTGGTCTTCATTTTTTATGTTGTTCAGATTTTTATAGCTCATTTTTTTTTTATTTTAGTTCGCCACTGGTTTGAAGGTTATAAGTGATCTAACGTGTTAATTTAAATTTACATGATAACGCGCCAGTCTATAAACTTTTTTTGACTTGTTATTTAAATGAAAATAGATTTGTACATGTTTAAATAATTATGTGAAAGCATTTTTTAAAAAAATGAGATGCTAGATATGTAGATCACTTCAGCATAACCAGAAAAAAAAACTTCTCTTGAGTGAACTCAAAGGTAGATGACTTTAAATGTTTCTTGACAAGCTCCATGAGAGTGTCGACACCGCTTTACTTTCCTACAGTGCGCTGGGGCATTAGATCGTCATCTGGAAATAAACGCATCTCATTGCATTAGCTTTGAAAGGAGGCTGCAAACAATGTTAGGTAACTCGCTTGGACGTCCGTAACAGTTGCTCCTGTCTGAGCGAAAGACTTTCGTCTTCTGTCGCTCTATCTCACTACAGACATCCACTTGGATAAGAAGTTTGCAGATTTCACTATCTACTAGATTCTAAACTGTTTAGCAATTAGATATCATGAACACATAACAAAATATTGCATTCTTTAAATAATTTGATTTGTTTTTATTGGACTACTTTTGCATGTAACCAAAATTTTTTTTTTTAAAAGTAACAATTTTCTTTGTTTTATGGTATTAAGACTAAGTAATCTATCCAGTTTTCTCAATCCATAAAATTAACGTTCGAATCCTCGTTTTCCTGCTGGTGAGTCTGTGGGAGCGCTGTGTTCCCCGCATTATAGCTTTTTCTTACAATCTGAGCTTCGAAATTCCACTCTCCTGGCGTCTACAAAGCATTGTTCTCATAGTTAAAAAGCAAAGGTAAAAAAAGTTATATTTAGAAGTAATGGAACAGTCCGATGCAAGAGTGAAACGGAAAAGTGGTTTGAGTGTAGGGACAAAATCCCCAAAACGCCCGTGGATTCTGGGAGCACTTCTCCGTGGCGGACGCTGCCCAGGTCTGAGCAAGCTTATATAGTACAGTGCAGGACAGGCCACTGTTCCGTTGGCTGATATTGCGCACGGCTCAGGCCAAACTTCTACTCGCGGTGCCTCCCCCCCCCTTCCCCGCATGTTTCATATTCTTTTTGACTGCCCCAGACTTGCTGATCTTCGCCTCCGTCTGGGAAATCATAAAATCTCGACCTGGATGGTCCTATACGTGCACTACACAAAAACAGCATGTTTTTGTCCAGAACTTTTGCAAGAGAGGATTTGAGCCTCTTAAGCCCTCACTCAAATGTTAGATGATGATGATACTGGGGTGTAAGAGACACTCGCGGAAGTGATTTTAAAGCTTGATCGTCATAGGACGTTCCTTGTTTTCAACGACTCTTATCGCGTTGGGAATTTCTTTTACGCAAAAGGCGTCAACTGGGTCACCTCTTGAAGAAACTTTGATGGTCCTGGCGTATCTCTCTCTTTATCATTATGAGAGGTGCTACTTTAAAGTAAATACTTTATCTTCATCTTTACGCTAGTCATGGACATTATGTCGTTGTTAACCTCTGAATTCAGACGTACAATTTGAATACAATAAATATTTTTATTGTCGTTGAAAGATAGTGCTATATTCGCGCACCTTTTATTAACCATTCACGTCAGCTAGTGGGGCACTGATCAAAGAGATTGAGACTCAGTGATATATATATGGTTTTGAGGCTACACAATATATATATTTATTTATTTCTTTTGTAAGGTATAACACAAAAAAGGCAATAAATAATATAGTCTTGGCTGGCGCGAATCTATCTCCAGGATTAATTACATTACATTGACTAAAAAGAAGACGACAAGCGTGGACGTCCTGGGACAAAAAAAATATTCATCATAAATAGATAAATAAATGGATGCACCCAATGAATGGGTGCCTTAATCAAATGAAAATAAAACAAACCTGTCCCTGGGATGAATGAGAGACGGTCGTAAACATAAACCTTGATAGAAAGCCCCTGTCTATTCACATTCGCGGGTCGAGAGACGGGACTGGTGGGTGGGAGGGGGGGGGGGGTTGGAGGGGGGACGGAAGAAAGATTTGAAAGTAGGCGGGAAAGAAAAGCTCAGCGAAAATCGGGGGTATAAATAAACACGGGGGATGTGACGTCATTTAAACGAGGGAAATCATGTAGCCGTCCCGATGCAGATAACGCATGGGGGGCAGGGTGTGGACACGCAGATGCGGAAGTGGGATTATAAAGTTATTGTGTCCGATGTCAATTAACAAAAAAAAAAAGTCACATTGAAAATATTGATTATTTAAGTTGCATAAGACGTAGCCTATCTATGGGTCAAAATATCTTTTGATGAGTAATTATTTTTCTCTTTTGCAATAAGAAGCGACCATATCAAATGTCACTATAAAATATTGAAACGTATATTTTACTTTTCAACTAGCGCCGTATTATTTTATCTAAGATTCTTCGGGTTGCGAATTATGTAGTAGCTTTAAAGGGTCTTGTGTATAAGCTATTTCTGGAGATAGTATTAGAGACTACTCAAAACAGCAGGGCTTCTGTCCAGAGCTTTTGCAAGAGAGGATTTAAGCTTCTTAAGTCCTCACTCAAATGGAGCTTGATGGTGATGATGATGATATTATTATTAGAGAGGTATCAGGTGTCCTCTAAATTCGGCAAGCCGTTAGCTCTGCCAAGCAATTCCTTGCATTCTGAGCCTTATACATTTTTTTCTCTGGCGTCTTCAGCGCATTTTTATTCCGTACTAAGAAGAGCTCATGTCAATGTTAAAGTACAACGGAGTGGGACAAGTTATAAGATCAACGTTACGTTAAATATGAAGCCTTGCCGAAAACTTTTTAGTTTGTGTCATACAAAGGTAGTCAACCTTACGATGTTTAAAATCTGAGATAATTTGATCATTCTGACCATTCGAGAAGAATCGCGTAAGCGGAGGAAGTTTTCAAATGTCTTCTTCAAAAAGTTTGGGATCGATTTTGTTTCGAACGCCCCTCCCTATTGCTCAAGACGTCCTCTTCCGTCCATGGGGTGCCCCCAAACAACTTAAGAAAATATGCAGTAGATCATGCCAGCTTGTAATGAGCTTGTTGTCCTAAGATCATCCTCGTGTTTGGCAAGGCGTCTAGTAGCGGGCCTATTCCGTTCACGCAAAAAACTACATCAACAGTACGTATACTACGTAAGTCAGTAGAAACGGGACTGACCTGCCATAATAAGAAAGACTATAGAATCGCGTTGGTGAAGAGGCATAAAAATGTTTTTATAAGAATAATTTTTGAATCGATTTGTTGCTAAGGTAGACAGTTTCTGCTTCGAAGATGAAACGTTGTCCCTTTTATTAATAACTTAATCTCCTAGAATTTGGTAATAATGTCATTTTGACCTGAAACTAAAATATAAAATAATTACAATAAAAATACAATTCATGTTTTTTTTTGTTTTTAAAAGAAAGACCAGCCTTTGCATCCTCTTTGTAAGCACGTAACGTATCCAAATATGTACCAACAACAAAAACAATATAATAAGGCCTAAATATATATATATATACATATATATATATATATATATATATATATAATATACATAAATTATGTACATGTGCCTAGGCATGTTTGGCTTTATAATCTAGAGATATATTTTCCCACTTGGGTGTGACCCTCAAATGAATGTCGCCAAGTGCGGACCGCACCCATTGCACACACACCCTAGTGACGCTACTGCCCTCAAGATATATCGTCAAGTTATTGCCTATTATCCGGATTAACAGAGAAAAGGAGCTGTTGTGATCATCGATCACGCGGAGAAGTGAATGCGGCATGTTATAAACGGTCCATTTCACTAACATTCTAAAGAACATTCCTATGGGGGTATCACGCCGCATGTAAATATAACATTCAAGTACAATAGACAGCGGAACAAAGGTATTAGACGTAGTAGCCTCCCATTATTCATTAAGAGAAAAAATCGCTGATCTAATCTTTCGCTGCACAACAATAAGACCACTTAGATAAAGTTAAAACAAAAACACAGGCATAAAAAAGGCAGTCCGGATATTTATCGTTCTTAATAACTGGCGTCCGGATAAACATCCATCATTAAACTGTGGCTCTCTAGTTATATCATTAAACTGTGGCTCTCTAGTTATATCATTAAATTGTGGCCTCTAGTTAGATAATTAAACATGGCTCTCTAGTTATATCATTAAACTGTGGCCCTCTAGTTATATCATTAAATTGTGGCCTCTAGTTAGATCGTTAAACTGTGGCCCTCTAGTTATATCATAAAGTTGTGGCCTGTAGTTAGATCATTAAACTGTGGCCCTCTCGTTATATTATTAAACTGTGCCCCTCTAGTTATATCATTAAACTGTGGCCCTCTAGTTATATCCTTAAAATGTGGCCCTCTAAATATAACATTAAGCTCAAGTCCTGATTGTTTTTGTTATGGTTGTACTTCTTAATGAGTCTTGTTTGATCGTCTGCCTGATTTTTTGCTAAAATTAAATTATTTCCACTAATACAAGCACACACATACACAAAGATACATACATAAATAATCACATAGACACACACACACACACACACACACACAAAGACACACACACAAAGATACACACATAAATAATCACACAGACACACACACACACACAGATACATACATAAATAATCACATAGACACACACACACACATAAAGATACACACATAAATAATAACATAGACATACACGCGTACGCTTCT